>JAKUAP010000007.1:0-209473 GCA_030563005.1 Komagataea qinlingensis
TATGGATTATCTGACCACTATGGACAAATGATCCTATTAATATCTTTCATATTATCAGCATGTCTGAGACAAAAGTGCGTGATTGATCATTCACTTTCACAGTAATGTTATAAATACTTCTATAACAGTTTATAGCATTGGTTCTATATACAAGACTATTTACTTTTGTATTTTTTGTCATAATCATTCCTATGCAACAACAAGAACTCACACACCACACTCCACATTCTCAGTTTCTATCAGATCCTGTGAGATGAATTAATATTACAGATATTACTTATATCATGAGCGACTTTCTCATCTCCCAAATCAATCAATTTCAGATGCAAGGGCTTCAATGCATAATAAGTCCATTTGAATTGTCTTTGTGATGACTTAACAACATGAACTGCATCATAAACAAGATCCAATTGTAATAAACTTACAACCATCTCATATGCAAATTTATAATCTAATTGTTTGCGAATATGTTCTGGGATTTTCTGATATGTGATTGTTTTTCTATATTCACCACGCTCAAGCCATGATTTTTCACAAAGTTCGATGTCTTTGAATCTTCTACCTGCTGAAAGAACAGTCACATATACCTCTGTATTTCTTTCAATCTTGACATGTCTATCCTCGACGAATTTCAATGCCGGTGGTTTTGAGTCACCATTTTGATCACATTCCATCTCATTGATTGGTTCTTCAACATCTTCGATAATAAACTTCTTGTTCTTTTCAATTTCTTCATTTGGGTATGAGAATGCCTCATACCTTCTAATCAACTCCTCTTTATCATCATGATCAACAGCTATTCTCAAATAGGTCACAAAATTAGCAGTATTCATAGATTTTGGATTATGCAACATATGATAAGCCCAAACTGCATTTGATTCAGCAACGATTTGTTTCGAATTCAACAGGGAACGTAATGGTAATAGTGGTGGGTACTTTTCTCTTTGTTTAGATAACAATGGATCATCCACAATATTTTGATGCAATCCAAGGAAATCAACCATTGCTATGGTGTTTCTTCTAATGATTGCACCTTCTTTATAATGTAATAAACTTGGCGTCTTATTGATTCTGAAATCACGATATGCCATTAATAAAAAAACAAATGATTCATTCATTTGATGAGACTGAGTCATATGTGATTGCATTTCAAAGATTTTCAAATATAATGCTCTTGCCAGTTCTAAATCACCATCTTTGGCAGCCAATCTTAACATGACTTCAAATGTATAGATATTCGGTTCCAACCGTCTCTCATTAATTTCAATGATGTATTGCCATCCTTTCAATAAGTGGTTTTTGTTTCTAGAACAAATCCTAGCAATGCAGTTAAATGTGAAGACATTTGGTGATAGTCCTTCATTTAGCAACTCATGGTATAGATCATTGGCTTTGTAGATGTCATTTTGCTTCTCAGAAACTTCAAGCATGGTGTTATATGTTTCAATATCTGGTTTAGATAAGACAGATCTGAACTTCATCATCTGGAAGATCTCTTCTGCTTGTTTATACCCTTTCAAGTTAAGACATAATCTCAAGACATTTGTATAGATGATGGCATTTGGTTCTAATCCTTGATTATAGATTTTGTCCAACACCAGATTAACTCTATCGATGTTCTTCGATTTGGCATAAGCTTTAATGACATGACCATACATGTATACTTTTGGTATATATCCATCTGCAACAGCTTGGTCAAATAATGCTTGTACCTGAGCTGGCTGGTTTGCTTCAGCAAGATGTTTCATCAAAAAGTCATAGATGGTCATATTGTATTCGATACCAGCCTCTGATAACATATTTTTGGCATTTCCAATGTTCTCTAATGTGAGTTTACCAATAGGTATCTGTTGTAAAAATCTAGCAGCTTCTGTAGGTGACAGATCCAGAAGTCCACCTTTATTATCATGAAGATCGTGTATCACTTGATTCCAATTCTGATTCTCTTTAGACACAATATTTCTCACTGTATCACCCATTCTTTCTAACAATACAGGCGGTAGTGAAATCCCTTGAGCGGGTTGATCAAATAATGAAATGGATTTGTCCCCACTAGGTAGCAGTTTATTCTTCTGAAGTGAGTCCTCACCTAATAATTCAGTATACAGCACATCAACATCTTCATCCTCAACTGGTTTCTCCAGATCTTTGATCTCTGATTGTACATCCTGCTCTTGTTTCCTCTTCATATCCAGTTTTAACGTCTTCGCCAGTTCCTGTATCTCCTGTATCTTCTTATTCAGTATCCTCTCCTCATTCTTCAATCTAAACTCTTCATATGAATTGCCCTTCTGCTTTATACGCTGTCTAGTAGGACGACTATTCTTTCTGTTGTTCGTGGGTATCACCACCGTCCGGACAGGAACCACTCTCGGGAGTATCACACGCAACCGCACTCCTCTCAATGGACATACCACCGTGTTCTTTATGCTCATTGACTTCAGACTCTCAAACAAATATCAGTGTTGTACATCAACTGCCTCTTCAAATTGTTTAAACTGAAAAATTCTAGCTCATCACCGTAGAAAAAATATAGTAAGGACGCGAATATTTCCCGATTCGGACTGATATTGATTGGATTTGGTGCTTTTGCACATAAATCAGTCAAATATTTAGAAGAAGAAGCAGTACAAGATGCACGCATATATACAGAGTAAGGCACCGCTATGTTTAAATAACGTTTCAGAGGAGTTTCAGCTTGTTTCATGGCAATGCTTCTGATTCACTTCAAAATGATCAGAAAATTCTGAAACGAGTGTGTCCCGTAACGTTACATTCTTTTAATTGCCTGCATAATTGTTTTGAGGCTGCAGCTAATATGGGAAAATTAGACAGGTTTGAACAGTGATCGGATGTGTTTCATATTTTTGGATAATGCATCGATTATGGGACTTTAGGTTTTTTATATAAACATGGGAAATAATTTCTCTCACTCATCTCTTTTGTTATTCACTGCATCCCATTCCTCTCTATTACCAATAGAGGTCAACTCCTACTCTTCCCCTTACCATACATACATACATCACCACATCACACATATACTGCCACCATGGGCCAAAAGAAAATCACATTCAATATCTCCACTTCTTTTGAAGTCCAAAAACTGCTAGGTGAAGGTGCATATGGTGTTGTGTGTCTCGCATTACACAAACCAACAGGAACAAAAGTTGCTATCAAGAAAATTCAACCGTTTGAAAGGGCATTATTTTGCATCAGAACATTAAGAGAGATCAAGCTTTTGAAGCACTTCAAACACGAAAATATCATTTCTATTTTTGACACACAAAAACCAAAAAACTTCGATCAATTCAATGAAGTTTACATCATCCAGGAATTAATGCAGACCGATCTGCATCGAGCCATTTCATCTCAGAATTTGACAGATGATCATGCCCAATATTTCATCTATCAAACCCTTCGTGGGCTGAAAGCATTACATAGTGCCAACGTCATCCATAGGGATTTAAAACCATCTAACCTTCTACTTAATGCAAACTGTGATTTGAAAATATGTGACTTTGGTCTTGCTAGAATCGATGACAAGAAACTGAAAAACAGTACATCCTCACCTGAAACCAAAATTAGTATGATGACAGAATATGTTGCAACTAGATGGTACAGAGCTCCAGAAATCATGTTGACCGCATCAAAATATACTACTGCTATTGATATCTGGTCTGTTGGTTGTATCTTGGCTGAATTATTATTGGGTCAACCATTGTTCCCTGGTAAAGATTACAGACATCAGCTGATATTGATTTTCCAAGTTTTGGGTTCTCCAATCGGTGAAGATTATCAAGCTATCAAATCCAGAAGAGCAAGAGAATATATAAGATCATTGCCATTCTACAGAAAAGTTCCATTCGAAAAGATTTTCCCATATGCCAATCCATTAGCGTTAGACTTGTTGAGCAAGATGTTGACGTTTGATCCGACAAAGAGAATCACTGCAGAAGAAGCTCTAAGCCATCCATATCTGGAAAATTATCATGATCCTATGGATGAACCAGATGCTGCTCCAATTCCTCAAGGTTTCTTTGAATTTGATAAAGTCAAAGATCAATTAAGCATACCTGAGTTGAAATCCATGTTATTCAATGAGATTGTTAATAAGAATTAATTAAGAGACGTTTATCAATACACTCCTTTTCATTTCTATAAAAAAACAATATATTCAGCAGGAGTAAAAGATTGCATACCGACATACCATTGATATTTCGTAGCTCAACATGAACTACTAAACTTGTGATAGTCCGGGGGTCCCACACTTCCTCTAGCTTCTAAGAAAAACCAGTGAATCAGTTGAAATATATTAAAAAAGATAGACATGGAATGGATCAATCCCAAGTTCCAACCATGGATAATGTAACGGATTGCAGGAAATTGGTCTTGATCATACTAACAAAACTGATCAGTACCTGATCAGTACCTGGTCTGTAAAACGATAGTGACTTATTAACGTCCCCTAGCCATAGTCTCACTGGAAAACAAGGTATCTTGACTGTACCTATGATCCAACACGTTTCACAGTCATGTTCTATAACAGTTTAATAATGGACGCCCTCTATATTAATTAATCAATAATAATTTTAATACGTCTGGCTAGTCCGACATGTTATGTTCTAAGTAGTACTGCTAAGATGGAAAAAAGAATGGGTACGCTTGAACCACCAAATGAGGAACTAAGCCGACTACATGCTAATGCCTTGACTACTAAAAGGATATAGATCCGTGATAGCAGAAATTGATAGTCCCCATACTTCCTCTAGGAAAAGTTCAGTTGAAAGTCTTAAAAGAAGAATTCTACAGAAGAAAGTCCCGCTGGAAACAAGTTATATAGAGCAAATTTAGAGTTAATAAACGTATATTGCGTTGAAAAACAAAAGCCTTTGCCAGAACAAAAGAAAACTTTGATTTTCATGCCCTCTGGTTGTCCTTAAGTGGGTCAACATGAAACATATGTGCTTATCAAGGTTCCAAAAAAAATGGTCCCTAGCAGGATCGAACTGCTGATCTTGGCGTTATTAGCACCACGCCTTAACCAACTGGGCCAAGGGACCGTTTTCTGAATTTCCAAAACGACTGAATTTTACAGCAAAGCGTGCGACAGTTGGTAGGGGCACACATAGACCTAATGTTAGGTTATTTCGAATAGCAAGATTTGACGGGGTTGGGAATTCTGAGTTGATTGCGGAAAGTCTTTTGTTGAATCCCAGATAGTCAAAGAGAATTTTTGATGACTGGCGGAACGTGGTTCCTTTTTCTTTGCAGTTGCTGAATCATGCTGATGTTGAGTGATCACACGATGGTGTATGGGTGTCCAGATAAACCTGCCCTCACACGTACCCTAAAACCACATCGTTTAAAGCAAAAGCAAAATTATTTTCAGGGCTCTCTTGCTCACTGATCATGTAGGGATTGCTGATTATAGTTTTAGTGCAGAATCTCTTTGCCCAATAATTTCCATCCCCAGCAAAGTTTTTTGTAGTTTCGCAGACGAATTATTTTCACATTACGTCATAGTTGGTGATTAGGTGGAGTCTTTGTGACACTATTCTATAAAAGCAGATAAACGGCCCGGTACTTTAGCAATCTTTCACTAAAATCTCCCCAATACATCAGTCTGATAGTTTTAAAAACACAAAATGACTATCGACAGTTCCAATAACGCACAGTATGTTGCACCGATAACCCCTGACAGCCTAGTGGCTGACTTAGCTGAAACCAGCTGGTGTTTTTTGCATTTTTGTGGAGAAATCAGGAATGGGGCAGGCAGTCTTAGAAGATCATCAACTAACACTAGAAACAGCCCAATAAGCAGGCAGAAGTCGCTGCGCAGAGAACAACCCTCCCTTCTCTCCAAATATCACTTCCTCTCGGGAAAGATCACCGTCAAGTGCGTATTCTCGTGTCTGGGTTCCCACCCCCTCCCCTTATCTTGATTGCACATACTAACTAACACACCAGCCACTGGCAACTTCGTGACCTGATCAAGCCATGCTCCAGCAACAGAAACGAAATCTTATACACCTACGACGATACCATCAGATACACAGACAGAGATACAGACAAGGTGTCAACTTTGTGCAAACTAGATTACCATCCCCGTTGTTTTGGTGAAGTTGATGGGAATATCGTCAGTGGAGGTGTCGTTGGATCCGCAAACACAGCAGCTAGCAGTTTAAACATCACCAACACGTTCGGATCTGTGAGTGAGAATAGTAACATTAGAGGTGGTTCTAATTGGAGAGGTTTATTCTCGTTTTTCAACAGAGAGTTGCAAACCACTTCTACTATACGGTTGGGTTCATACATCAACAATAATGTCTCCATTAATAAAGTCGGCAACAATCAATACAACTCGTATGTTTGCAATAACGACATGTCTCTATATAAAACTGCAATTAATAACTCTAGAATATCAGTTCTAGATTCAGTTGATCTGGATTTCCCATTGAATCATGCTGCTTTATCTGATGACCATAAGAATTTAGTGGTTGTCGGTGATTGTTCAAGTATTTATTTATTGCATCCAGGACAAGAAAGGCTAAAAAGTGATACTCTGATAGAAACAAACTGCGATTCTGGTTTCTCAACATCATTTGATAGTTCTGGTTTACACTTCGCCACTTGTTTTCAAGATGGTACATGTTTAGTTTATGATATCAGAAACTATTCCAAGGGTCCATTACGCCAAATCTACTCAACAAGAAGAAATACTGCAAATGGTGCGTTCAGATGCGTCAAATACTCAAGAGGAACAGATGATTTGTTAGTCATTAGTGAACATGTTGGAAGAGTTCACGTCATTGATACCAGAGATTTCAACAATCATCAGGTAATATTGTTGCCCATGAATTCACTCCCTACAAGATCCCCACAACCAAGTTCCACTTCCTTAAGTAACATGCATGATTATAATTCTTCGTTTGATCCATCTAATTCGGCAGTATTTGCGCCAAAGATCTTGAATAACAATGATGTTCTAGAATATGAGGGGAATTTTAATCCAAGTTATCCAGGTACCACAAATACTTTCTCCAACAGAAGCAACTACAATTCCAGAAGTCTGAACAACTTTAACGTCCTGTCTGCGCTAAGTGAAGAATCTCCAACACCAACGTCAGGGTCTAATGACACTATATCAACTACTTTCAATCCAGCTCATAGAAATAGTGTGGCCAGTATGAATAGTACAAATGAATTTGATTACTCAGATAATGAAATCAGTGGTGTTGATTGGTATGAAGATGATAATGGCTCACATATTGTGATAGGTTGTGATCGTGGTCTCATCAACTGGGATATTGATTCGTGGAGTAGACGGTCGTTCCCATCATTCTCATTGGCTTAAAGATGAAAAGATTCAATGTCTTGAGATGGTTTTGCTTTCCTTCGCTTGTTACATTTATGATTTATGATAATTTTTTTCAGAAGATTAGCGTTCGCAGTCTTTGACTTGTTACTTATATAGTGGATAATGCAATATAAATAGTCGCATTTAATCTTTGTAATTAAGCTACATTCTGTCATTGGCAAAACGGTAAGCATATATGGAAAGCAAATAAATCAATCAACGATATCACCAGTATTCACTTCATCCCCCCTGATTTCTAACTCTTCAATCTTTGGAGCATGTTCTTGTTCTTCAGCTTCAGCACCATCAAATTGTGATTGATACTCCTTCTTGATCTCTTTCCAATCTTGTTCATTTTCAAGAACAGCTTGAACACCAATAACTTGACATTGTTCAAATTTCTCTAAAATCTCCTCTGCTTCTTGAATAGGAATTCCATGAAACACATTATTAACTTCATCCAAAGAACCTGTCTTCAACGCAGCTTGCATTTCTTCAGGAATGTTTTTGAAAATCTCATATCTTTCTTTTTCTTCAGGATCATCTGAATTTGGATCAGGTAAATTAACAATCAATTCCGTATCATCATCTAAACTCTTTAATTGAATCTCTTCTTCACCTTCCTGTTCCGCCTTAGACTCTTGAGAGATGATTTCACAACGTTGTTTGATATGTTGGAAAGTTCTCTTGATTTCTTGCTCGAAGGCATTCAATGCTGGATTATTCACACCAGTGAACATCTTACCTAATAATTGATCAATTATGATACCGATTTCCTGAGGATGTTTGGCACGTTTGAATTCAATGATATCGTAAATGTATTGTAATAACGTGGATAAGTAAATGATCTGCTTGGTACGAGTTTCGTTGAGTTCTAATTGAGAATCAAATGCTTTCATTAATAGTGCATCTTTTTGTTGTGGGGTTATTATGTGAGTATGTTCTTTCAAGAATGCTTTGATCTGTTTGATATCTATGATTGGCAATTGCGAGTATTTCAAAGTATCTGAGTAGATGCCTTCGATTGAGTCGTCATTAGATGATTGCTTTTGAGTAGCCGTGGTAGCAACGGAAGTTTCACTATTGGAGGTGGCAGTTGTAGTATCAGGAGCAGGTGGAGTAGAGTAGGCTGTTAATACGTCTGTGTTTGAGGATGTGACAGAACCTTCAGTATTTGATGATAATGGAGCAGGAGGGATTGCGGCAGGAGCCGGTTTTGCTTCACCTTTGTTTAAGAATGAACGGTCCCAACCGGTGTGGATATCTTCTGAAGAAATATGCAATTCACGTTCTTTCAACAGTGTTCTCAATTTATCTTTATGATTAATCAACACCTCATCGATCTTCTTTCTATGACCAAGCATCTCCTTTCTTAAGTTCTCACCATTGTTTGGATCCTGTTTAGCCTTTTCTAGATTCTCCTTCAGTTGTACAAATAGATCTTCAATCATTTCATTGTGTGTTGGTCCATCAGGATCAACGCCTTCCGGCTTTGATTTTGAATCAAAATGATCGTTCAAGTATGTTTTCACGTCTTCTAAATTTCCTAACTTGTCATCATCAAGATCAATCGACAATTGGTCAGTTCTGCGGTTCAATTCCTCATACATTGGGATCTGGACTTCTAAATTCTGGATATCTTGATTTCTTTGAATTCTCTTCTGATGAATATCTTGCTGTTTCCAACGAATGAAGGACTTCTTGTCGACATTTGGATGAACTTCAACGTCTGAGTCATCCGAGAGTTCTAATTTATCCCACTTGGAGTAATCAATGGCCATTTTGTTGTGTTTTGGAGATTTGTTTCGAATGTGTTGATCGAAGATATTTGTTTATTCTTGTTTTTGCACTTCTTTCTGGAAAACTCCGACCAGCGACTCGTAACCCATCAATTCCGCCGTTAAATATGACATTGGTAGCCATTACCAATGTGATGGATCTCTTGAAGATTAACGGTATAGGGATTCAGTCCAGTCCACCATCTTCTCTTCTTCAGCCAGATATTTGTCTCTGCGAATTTCAACCGGTTTATTCTGTGCTTGCGAACTGTTTACAGCGGTGGATAAATATAAACTAGTTCCTTTCCAAGGTCCCAATGTGACAATTGATCTGAGGGGGTATTTAAGTGTCGAACCCTTGAGAAGCTCATTCAAAATAGCAGCTTTTACACCGGGTATTTGAGAGACACCTCCCGTGAATATCAATCTTGATGATAACTGACCACGAAGATCAATGGACAGCTTGTCGAATATCTTGAGTATTAGATTTGTGACACGTTGGTTGTCATTATCAGAACTTTGTAAATCACCAAATAGAACTTTCTCTAGTGGAATGTATCTGAATCTGTTGGGTATCTTGACATTGTCAAATATGAAATATTCATTATCCCTTTTCTGATCTCTTTCAACACGACAGTATGATGCTTCAATGATGAACCTCTCAATAAACTCAAAATCCAACGGAATACCACTATGCCCCTTAAATAGCTCATAAAGCTCATCATGTATCAGACTTCCTGATCTAACGGTACTTTCCGTCTCTTTAAACAACATCCTCAGATCGAACACCGGAGTCACCATACTTTGGGACCATCCCAAATCCACCACCAACCCACATTGTGATCCTGATCCAACACATGACATCACAGGTTCCGGGATAAATGTCAATGAAACACAGTGTAGATTGTACAAACAGACTCTAGTGATTATATTCTTGTACGGAATGGGCAGGAACAATGATTCAACAAATGTGATTTTACTTCTTTTGGGATCAATAAGAAGTTCTTGCGTCAGGATATCATATATGAGTTTCTCGAGGACCAACTCCAATTGTAGTACATCACAATCTGTGGTTGAATAGTTCCATAGGACCTGGTCCAGGCTATCTGGTGGTTCTTCATTGTTTGATTTGAAGATGCCTTTTAAATCATACCTATTCGTTCTCTTCACGACCAATGGGTAAGCTGAACCTGCGAGACCTGCAGTAATAAACCTGGTGCCGATACTTAGCACAACATGTTGGTATGACATGCTACTGTTTACCCACCGCTCTTTGAATACCTAGATCGAAGTCACTAAAATTCGTTTCAAAAGTAAACAAACGAGTAAATGAGCGTGGCCCGCACAAAACTTAAAAGTTCCTGACAAAGACTTCTATTTTTCGTTCCTTCTAATAAGCATCTCCCTCTCTTCCCTCAATTCCCTTCAAACTATCATACTTACAGACGCGCTAATCAAACAAAATGGGTGTCATCGTTTCACTTCCGCTTCAGATGGCGGGAACATGGGCCGCCAGTTGTTGTGGCTCACTCTGCTTTTCCGCATGCTCGAAAGGCTGCAAACAAATAGGTTCCAGTTTCTCCACAAGGCTAAGTTATGCCTTCTTGTTCCTGGTAAATGCCATCATTTCATGGATAATGATGTCTGAGTTTGCATATAGTAAACTAGAAAGACTGTACAAGAGCCAATGTGTGGGACTGGAATGTGGGTTTTTTGCTATTCATAAGTTGAATTTCGCATTGGGGGTCTTGCATTTGATATTGGCCTCGTTGCTAATTGGTGTTCATTCGAGCACAAATCCCAGATCAAAGATCCAGAATAGTTTCTGGCCACCGAAGATCATGCTTTGGATGCTGCTTGTCGTTGTTGCATTTTTGATTCCTGATAACTTCTTCATCTTCTGGTCTACTTATGTATCTGTTTTCAGTGGTGCTATTTTCTTATTCATTGGTTTGATTTTATTAGTTGATTTTGCACATGAATGGGCAGAAACATGTATTGAACATGTCGAGGAAGAAGATGAATATTCCTCGATGTGGCAATCATTCCTGATTGGTGGTACTGCTATCATGTACATTGGTTCAATTGTCATGAGTGTCCTTATATTTGTGTTTTTCTGTCATAATGGGTGTTCCATGAATCAAGCAGCAGGTATCATTAATGTGATCTTGTCATTTCTGATCACCGCTGCTTCAGTGAATCCAACCATCCAGGAATACAATCCAAATTGTGGGTTAGCACAATCAGCAGTCGTTTCTGTGTATTGTACATATTTGACACTATCTGCCGTTGCGTCAGAACCAGATGATAAACAATGCAATCCATTAGTTAGATCAAGGGGAACTAGAACAGCAAGTATTGTCCTTGGTGCTATTTTCACATTCGTGGCCATTGCATATACTACAACTAGAGCAGCTGCTAATTCTGCGTTCAATGGAGGAAATGGCGGTGGGTCCATTGCTATTGATTATGAGAATCCAATCTCTACTGATGAGGAAGCACCAATCTCATCACAACCAACTGCAAGAAACGAAATGAGATTGCAAGCCATTAGAGAAGCTGTTGCTGTTGGTACATTACCAGAAAGTGCATTGACTGATCAGAGTTGGTTATATGATGATGATGATGAGAATGATGAAGAGAGAGTTGCTACTAAATACAACTATGTGCTTTTCCATATCATTTTCTTCCTTGCTACACAATGGATCGCTGTTTTGTTAACTATGAATGTTGATCAGAATGATTTCGGTGATTTTGTCCCTGTTGGAAGAACTTATTTCTACTCTTGGGTGAAGATCGTGAGTGCCTGGATTTGTTACTTCATTTATGGATGGTCACTCGTCGCACCAGTTGTGATGCCAGAGAGATTTGGATATTAGATACCGCCTACTTTTACGATTATGAATGAATTAAAATCAAATAGGAAATTTAATTGAAATAGCCTTCTTTGTTGACTTGATTAACCATCGGTATCTGTAATACCACCTTCACTGATTGTGTATATCGCTTCTGTTTCTGGCATATCTGGAGAATCCATCAATTTAGCAACTCTTTCTTCTCCTCTACCTTTTCTGAGCATGGCGTTAGTATGGATTTTCATGGTAGCTGCGATTGGATGAACTTACCTTAATAAAATTCTGGTGGCACTAGCATGCGCTAAGACATGACCTCCAACACTGGCAGTCTGTTAGTATCTTGATCTGAATAAGACAACTCTAAGTGCACTCACGGTTTTCTTCCATCTGCAGCTGCAAATAATGCAGACGCGCCAGGGTCTGATTGAACCTGATTGGTCATGAACACAGCAACATTGAAATCTTCAGCAATCCTATTTAATTTGGATAAATGTTGGTTCAACTTCTGTTGACGTTCATTCAATTCGCCTCTTCCTGAAAACTATATCTTACTGTTAGTATCAGATCCTCCATATCTCAAACACCAGATTTTGTAAACTGTGCGTATTAATCGGAAAATTGATCATACATACATCAACCCTGAAGTTAGCCATGATGGAATCAACAATCAAGAGTCTATATTGACCAGAAGCTAGTTCCTCACTCAGCTTTTCCAATAATTCCGATTGATGTTCACTATTCAATGCTCTTGCGTATGTGATATTCTCAAGGCAAGTGTCTGGATCAACACCATGTTTAACCGCAATTGATTTTATTCTATAGAAACGTTAGTATGATGATTGCGTGATTTTGTTAGAGAGCTGGCATTAGCACATACCTATCTGGACGGAAAGTACCTTCTGTATCAATGTAAGCAGCTTTACCTTCAGCACCTCCAAGTGACTACGGAATATAGTTAGTACTCAATAATACTAAATAAGAATTCGACTTAAGAACAACTGTGGAAATGAACATACTTTTGGTAATTGTGCAGTGACACATAACGTATGAGCCATTTGAGTCTTACCACATCTAAATTCACCAAAAACTTCAGTAATACTCATAGTCATTATTCCGCCACCTAAAGCACTATCTAAGCCCCTGGAACCTGTGGAGATGCCAATGACTTGGCTTCTGATATCTGCTTGAACAGTCCCTGATACAAAACCTACAGTCTGACAGGTATTGTTAGTACTGCATAGACTGCTGCATAGGCGGCTAAGAGGCATAGGTATGCGACACGAACCATTAACTTGCCTGCAGCTTCTTTGATCTTCTCGACTTTGACTTCACTGAGACCACGGATCTTGCAGAGGTTTCTTCTTGTTGTGGAAAGAACGGCCTTTTTGAGGATATGTTAGAATATTTAAAGCTCGAGTCAGGCTATTGAGGGTATGGCGTACTGAAACTGTGCAAATTCCAGCGGCTTTCAACTTCTGGATGTCACTGGCATTGACACCCTGACTTTGCAACTCGTCAATAGGGACAATGGATGAACTGGATTTTTCAATGGTCATGTTGTTAGTTAACCGCTGTGGTTTGGCGGTTGTTAAAGAAGAGTGAAACAGAAAAAGAAACAGAAACAGAAACCGGGCAGCCTCTTAGTATTTATACAATTTGAAATTTCCGCTGAATATGAACATTCATTGATGCTAAAATGCTATACAAAAACATGCAAAGATTCTAATGCTGGATAATGACAGCCCCATTTTATGAACAAAATGCGTTTCTATAATTTCCATCACGAAGAGCCCTTTCTCTTCTGATGGCAGTGCTTGCTGTCGTGGCCCATCTCGCCACAAGTGTAGCACCAGAAGCGTGTGTGAGGCCTGAATTCATCGTAGGGCTGTGACCTGAGTCGCATGAGCTCCATGGCGTAGTGCTGGTTCATCAGCGTGGACTGGTTGTAGTTTGAAATATGCGCCGGGTAGTATGTTTGTGAGTGTTCTCGGAAGCCTTGCTGTGGCAGCTGGTAGGGCAGCTGTTGGTATGTGACAGGCACGTAGCCCACTGGGAAGGATGGGTGTAGTGAGACTTGTTGAGGGTAAGAATATGGGCTTGCTGGAGGGTGGTATGCTTTCTGGTGGGGGATTAAATGCTGTCGTGGGAAGTGATTATTTGGGTCAAACGCTGCTGGATATGGTAAAACTGGTGGTTGTTGGGAACCCTGATAAAGTGGTATACTCCCCATGTGGTTGATACTTTTCTGCTTGGGAGCCGCATGGTTTCTATGCTCTCTGTTGTATCTGTTGGCTTTTGATGAGGATCTTGATGCTGAAAACTGTACTGAGTTCTCGTAATTGGGGCAATATTCCTGGATATGACCCACCTGTTTGCAATAGTAGCATTGTTTGGTCTCTGGGTTCTTCTTCTCTATGCAATCTGAGGACTCATGGCCTGGGTTTTTGCAGTTGTAGCATAGTCTCTCCCTATGTTCACAATTGCTAGCATGGTGACCCAGATCACCACATTTATAACATGTCTTTTTGAACACCTTTGATATCGATAGCTTGCTTTGCTTTTGTGGGGCAGGCATGGTCCTTTCAAGACCTTCATCTGTCTTTTTGAAAACCTCTTGTTTCTCTTTGGGGCTTTGGGGGTTCACTAACGCCCTTAGTTCCGGCTCATCTGAAGCAAATATTGGGCCTATCCTCCTGCTTCCCATGTTGCGGTGAACCTACCAGTTGTGAACGAATATTCAAAATATATAATCACCAGAACGAGCCGAAGCGGGAGCCTAACGTCTTCTGAAAGAACTGTCCCTTTCGTATACTAAGTATTTGGATGTCCTTCACCCAGTTGACTGATGAGTAAGTGAAAAAAATTTCAAGATGTAGGCACTTTAATTTGATCGAGCCTGAAACCTTCTCTAATTTAACCAGTGGATTTGTGTGACAGAGGCAAACAAAGAAGTGGGAGTGATTGTAGAAAATTGCTAGCAGGATCTGAAACTAAGGAAATATTTACAAAGGGGAATTTACATAAACTTGGACCGTGAATGTCCACAAGCCTGTGTCTTTATATTTTATTAGCTGGAGAGTCGAAAACCTTAAAAGCATCGTTCAAGCTTATAAATTTTGCATTAATGTGACTTCTTGGAATGGAACAGTTACTCTGTGTCTTTGACAAAGAGCCTGCCGAGTCGTGAGTCTTACGTACACTTCCAGCCAGTGCTTGTTTTTCTAACAATTTTATACAGAAACTTGCATAATAAAGTATAGAATTGTGCATTTCAAGAATCTTGGTGCTTCAGGATCCAATTCGAGAATAATGAGAGAGGATGCAATGTTTTAAGTATGTGCTGAGAATATAACTGAAACCTTGAACTCTCTCAATCATGGAACGATTAACACAAATGCATTCCCGAAAACTGTGTCCAGCATCCTTGAACCAAACCATGTATCCATGTACGTAGAGCACGATTGGCAGGACCTCCTGATCTTATTTGTATACGTGATTGTGAACTTTGAAGCACTCACTGCTGAACTCAGTATATAATATGGTCCATGTATGATGTGATGCAAGAATCGGTACGCAAGTGCGTATTGGCCGAGCGCAGATCTTGCTGTCAGCCGTTGACTGATCCCAAGCGATGCTGGACGGTTTAACTGATCGAAGATCACGTCTATGAGGCGAACCTTATATAATAGAATAAAGAATTCTTAAAGTCTTAGGGGTGGTTGGAGTCATGCATGTACTGATCCAAGTTACTGGTTTCTTCTCTGAACTTATTAGACCAGATTTGGTCCCTGTCTTTTTGTGGTGCAATGTGAGGCACCTGCGGAAAATCAAATTCGAAGTTACTCGGAGATAGTAAAAAAATTCTGGTATTATGGAGTATGGACCCCATATCAAAGAAGAGTCTGCCAATGGAGCCTGTCCCCTGGCCAATGCTGCTTTACCCTAAACGGTAGCCTGGGCGTACGTGTCTTCCATAATTTTTATACAGAAAGAGGGGCCACAAAAGTGAAGACTTTCATGAGATTTCGAGCTGTAGCCGAAAAAGTTCAAAAAGATTATGCACACTAAGCAGGAGATGCTGCTAAGTTAATAATTAGCCTCAAAAATATTTATTCATGCGCTCTTTATTGCATATTTTGCATCTTTTGCAATCAATAGAACTACTGAAGTCTCATGTTGAGTTCCTCGTCTCCCCAACTGTTATGCTGTCAATTATGCCTATTCGAGACCACAACCCGGGTTAACACCGAGATGTCCCAGTTGATGCATAATGATGCATATATTTCACAGAAAAATGCATGTAAATGAATCTGAACATGAAGACCTGATTTCGAATTAAAACCACCTCACTGAATTCTTGAAACCACTTCTGCTGGAAAAGTCTTTGATGAGCGTTGATGGTTCAGTCGTAGACTTGCAGTCCACACCAGTGCGCGCCTCGCAGGTTACGCAGGCTGCTTTGATTTTTTTGTTGTCTGCCTCTGGATAAGCAAGGCCCGAGACAGCATCGCCTTTGCATGGAATTTTGCAGTCTGTATATTATCGACTGCATTATCGTATATTAAGTTCTAACTAGTGAGAATTTGTAGGTTTTTAGTGGGGATTGGGATTCCCAATCTTTCATGTCGATGATGGCTGTTATCAGCGTTGTTCTTAATTTTATAACACTATTGTATATTTATTATTTGCTTACCAAAATATAAACGTTCTTTGGGGTCTCTTTGCCTCTTCCGTGATTTCATCTTCAAATTCAAGTTTCGGCTAACCTTTTCTACTGCTTGGCACGTGTCTTCAGCATTGGTTCGGTCTGATCTGATTTGACCTGACTTGGATCGGAAACTCGAAGTTAGGGTTACTACTCCAGTGTAGGGATTCATCGACTGGATATGGTTCCACTCCACAGCTGGAGTTAGTAGGGTTTGATAGAAGTATTCGCAAAGTCTAGTGTGTACTTAACTGTGCCTCAGAGGTAAAGTTTCCCGCGGAGTCTGTGTGTGTTGATATTACAGTTTTGATGAGCAGTTGGTCAGCTGAGCTGAGTTGCTGGCACTATTTGTTCCAGAATTATGCCCATGTCGAACGATTTCTTTGATGGGTTATTTTGACTCATGCTCTTATTGAGCCGTACGCACTTGATATATAAGTGAGTGATAACGTAGTACAGTGATATGATGCATGATAAATGAACTCAAAACCAAACCATGCACTCACGGAAGATACACGCATTGAGTGGTAAAATGCAGGTTTAGGTGTGCATTTATCGCAGTTAGGGCACCAATTGGAGATGTATGGCCAGATATGTCTTGGGCACACCTAGTGAACATAGACGAATTCTTTGGGCAGCAATCACAAGGATTTTACAAGTTCCAGCGTATTGGAGGTGGGAGTATCTGATTGACATTGAGTCGCGCCTGTAATGTAATTGTGCCTTTGCGGGTAGTATGAGCCAAAAGAAGAACTTTATTCAAATCTACTACTAGGGCGTTCAGAAAACGGTCTTCCCGCATCGGCCTGTTAATGTCCCAATTGCACTTGTTCTGCATGTAGAAAGGTTTTTACGCTCCCGCATACATCAAGGAACTGAATATCTTTTTTCCTACAGAATATGCTTTTAGTAGCTTGTTACGTGAGTACCGGTATTTAGGCTAATTAGTTAGTATCCCAGGTTACGAGTGTCTCATATTTGTCTCATATTTGTCTCACGATTGAACGTTTCATAGTTGTTTCTGATAACGAGATGTTTCATATTAATCAGTTGCATATTAGATGATTATCCACAAGGTATCACTATATAAGGATCTGATTATCCCTTCCATTTAGCTACCGTTTTCATAGAGATCAATCGAATATAAATAGCTTTAAATTTACTGTATATAAATTATATCAGCAGTGGACGAGGTTAGTTTCTGTTGAGACCGTGGCCAACTTACAATTTAGTCTCACGATAACTCACCACGTTACAAAGCTTTAAAAAACCCGTATGAACACTTTTTGCACGACTCGAAAAAAAAGCAAACTTTAATAGTGACTCTGCGTCAACTTAACTAGGCCGAACCACGATTTAAAGTATATGTAGCTATAACGTCATCCAGGATTTTCCCGCGAGATCTGCAGATTTTTTGACCTTTTGTAGCGCAATTTTCCAGAAATCACGTTTACGGACTAGTGGTGGGTAATGAGCATACTATCACAGCGATTGGGTATTGGGCAAGAAAACGTCATTTCATTAACTTGAGGTATGGATCTGGCCTCACTTGCAATTAGATGTTATAATAAGGTACAATGCGTGATTGATCAATAAATTGTGTTCGTGAAGTCGCCACCTCTCGATTCCTTTTTTTTTTACGTGGGTGTCCTGCTACTAAGTCAGAGTAAATGCACACTTTTATACATTCTGAATATGTGATTTTCCAGCTTCACTTTTTTTCCTTTACCTTCATAAGATTTGAAGCCAATAAAAATCAGGGAAATTTTTTTACCTTCCCTGTCCGTGATTTCCCAACATATAATCCTTGATTGGAACCAATCTAATCAATCTTAACAGCTGAATATACCTTTCTAATAAAGAACAAACTTGCTAAGAAACCAATAGAACCAGTGACAATAAAAGTAATGATACTGATCAAGAAGGAATAACCAATATATAACACAATAGTGGTGAATCCACCAAGCTGGAATTTTGACAAGAAGATAGCATGAATGAAGACATAGAGAGCACATCCACCACCAATGAAAATAGATCTCCATTGCCATTTATAATTCTCTGAACATAATGTGTAATAAGTTGTCAAGACAGTCACTAAAGCAGTGGTGACAATCATCAAGATGAAACAGAAGAATAAGAATCCAAACATGTAAAAGACTCTGTTGAACCATAATGAAGAATAGATGAAGTACATTTCAACGGCAATGGAACCGAATGGGAATATACCTGAGGATAAAGCAGCAACGGCCGTCTTTAAGTAGTATGGTTGTGTTGGAATCTGTCTTGGGATTTGATTGGTCTTGACTGGTTTTGATAACGTTTCTCTCTTCAATGCAATCAAAGAACCAGCAACCGAGGAAGGAACTGAAATCACAAACCAGATGACAACAATTGCTAACAAAGTGCCTGCTGGGACAGCACCAGAAGAGTTGGCAAATACTAGGAAGAAATTCAAGAAAGTGAATGAAAGCAAGATGAAACCTGGAACTAATAGTGGAGATAAAATCGTATTGACCTTCCAATCTTCACCACCAAAGAATTTATAGATGGTTGCTGAAGTGAATGAACCAACAAAACCAAATAATGCATAAAGAATAAACATCACGGTGGCCAATGAACCTCTGTTTGATGGGGATAATAAACCTAATAAGGCAAAACCAACGGTAAATAAGATCATCAACAGTAATTGGGTACCACTGCCAACAAGAACAGACAAAATTTGTAATAGTTTTGGAGATCTGAAGACATCACCATGCACTAATTTCCAACCTGATTCATCTTGGAATTCATCATCCAGGCTGACTTCATTATACCTTGAAATATCACCCTTCAATGCTCTGAACAAGATATGAGACATGATCAAAGACAGACAAATAACAATCAATGAGAAATTAATCAATGAGAACCATTGGATCTTTGGATCATAAACGTGTAAGTATTTATCCCATCTAGTAGCCCATAAAGTCTCAGATTCAACCCAAGTAACATCATAAGTGAAAATGACATCACTTCTTTCCTTAACGGATAAAGTAACCGGTGAATAAGATTCAGCGTCGCATTTAGCTTCTGATCTTTCCCAAGAATGTGGATCAACAGTAACACCAACAACTCTATAATCATCTTCACCACGTTTATGATATTCGACTTGGATATCAAAATGGTTATCTAAGTGAGGAATACTGTCTTTATCAACAAACCCTAATTCGAAGCCAGCACCATAGAAATCAGAATTAGTTCTCTTATCATGTAGTTTTCTAGCAGCTGGTAAACCATCAACTAACCAATTGTAAAAGAAACCGTTCTTGATTAACTTGTTAATGAACAAAGTATCTAACCCAGGGAAGGAAGAAACACATAATGATTTACATTTTTCATTTTGTAACATTTTTAATTCAAATGGAGAGTTGTAGATTCTGTCACCAAAGATAATGGAACCCAATGATTCTGGTTGTTTGACCAGATTCTCTGGCTGACACAAATGGAGTCTCTTGTAGTAGTAGTCGAAAGAGTAGACGAAGTCATCTGAGCCCTTTTCGTGGAAGACACTTGGGGTGATGTGGTTGACTAGCAAAGGAACGTCCTCGTCTTGCTTGTATGAGGTTGGCGCCGTACCCGGGAGGTAGAAGGCCTGAGCGGCCGTGAAGAGCACCGATAGCAGCAGGAGAAGTTGGACAGACTGCATTGTTGCGACCGTTATGAAGTGCGTCTCTTTGTAGTGGGCAGAGCGTGGTGAATCAGAAAGTTGAATGAATACTGTCTGATTCGTTGTTGATTTATTGAAAATGAGCGTGTTTCGGGTGAGGGAGAGTGCGCGAACCGACAATTCGGCCTACCCATCTCCAATCACTCGCAAGTTCGATCCTGATCCGGTGCGTTCTTTTCCAAACAAATTCAAAAACATGGAAAGCAAACACTTTAATCATGTAATTCCATAATTCAGGCATTTACACAATTGCCAATTTAGATCTCCGAGTGTCAGTGGAGTCAGAGATGATTTCAATTTCATATTCTTCCCGTGTTTCTTTCATACTTGAAGCCCGCCAAATATTTCATTTACGAACATGAACTTGTTCCACTCAATAGATCAGTGACATTGAGGGAGTCAGTGAGCAGAGTGTTAGCCAATGTCGTCTGGCTACAGACATTTCTCAGAAATTTCAAAGAAGAAGAGATGTTCAAGACTTGGGAAATCTGACACTTTGCCTCTTTGATGGCTTTGAAGAACTCTTGATTCTTCAAAAAGACAGAGAAACCACAGTCCCCCCCCAAACCATACGATCGCAGTTTGTAACACTAGATATAGATAAACACATTCTAATTTTGTTTGACCATTTGCTAATCCCAGCTAAGAATTGCTATTTAATGAATTTTTCAATGATCTCTAAACATTGTGTTTGCTATAAAATGTTTCACTTTATAAAGTTGATGTAGTTATTTAAATGATCTAAGTTTGGATTCTCTTCTTCTGCCTTTGCGTTTGTGATCTCCTCAGTCGTTTTGAATGATGCATATCCCGGGGAATTCTTTAACCTTTACTCCTTCATTGAACTTGAAACGCTTGGATTTCTCAATTATTCTGACATTGGTAGGTATGTAAGTAACAAACTTCGTGTCCTCCGAATCATGAATTCTTAACTGATGACACTCCACATACACAAGGCAGTTCTTGAAATTGAATAGAAACGCGGGATCTATTAAATTAAGGACTATTATTGAATCAGCTATGGACTTCAGTGTGATTGATTGGATTTCAGTAGTTATTATGATCGATTTTGTGATGTTCTGTAAAGTGATTGATTTTGATGATTTTGATGATTTCATCAGATCTTAGAAGATGAGACTCTTCCTTGATTTCTTCCATATCCTGGACTTCCATTGATTCTGTTTCTTCTGCTTTTTGCCTCGATGTAGATCTATCTCTATTCAATCCGAATCTTCGCTGTGGTTTACGGTTCGTTGTGATCATGCCTTGCAGAGCCTGCAACTGATCAGAATAATATGGCAATTGTTGAAATTTAGGCAGCAACAGAGTCACAGACTCAATTTGTTTCTCCAATGAGATGACTTCTGTCTTTATTGAGTCTAATTGTTTTGATGTATCGTTGACCTGCTCATCGAATTCTGAAGTTACTATTCTGGGCTTAGAAGCTCGTCAAAGGACGCATGCTTTTGAATTCCTATCATTCAGTGCATCGCTGCACACGTGGCCTGGATATCACTGAGAATTGGGTAAGACGGCGAAACTCTACCAAATCAGAGAATCTACTCCAGTATTATTGAAGAAGATTATTGATACAGGCACGATTACGTTTTCTCATTACCTTTTCAGGAAGATAATAAACAGTGGTGCAAATTGGTGCAGTCCTGAACTGAATTGAGTGCATTTGAAGAAAGCAGATGGAGCTTTGGGGGTACTGTAGAGTTAAAGGAATCATAAAATGTACATCATGCTTCGGATCTGTTTGATAATCAATTGACGAGATCACCAATATTCACAATTTTGTTGCCACATCAGGTTGCAATGCAGCCCGGTGACCCTCTTGACAGGTATTGTCTCAAAAAATGAGCAGAAATCGTGCAGTACATGTAAATAAATAGACAACAGCAGCTACTCCAAATGTCACCATGTCAAATCTAGGCATTTCAGGCCCACTGAATCAGTATCTTGAACTGCTTTCTGTCATCAAAGAAGGAATCATCAAATTCGATTTTAATGGAGGTTTCAAAGAGAGCTTCAGAAAAGCATATGATAGTTTCAGGGAGGCTGATACTCTGGATGTTGTGAATCTGCCTTCAGAAAAATGAAGCATATTGCCAACAATAGGAGACTAAAAAAGTCTAAAGGTACAGAAAGTTCCAAACGACGCCGTACAACACCCGTTACTCTTGGTGATTATTTGGGTTTTCTTTTTGATCATGTGAAGCCCTCAATGAGACGAATTTGAAGCTCAAGAATCGAATGGTGAAGATTTTTCAGCTAGCGCCGCTCATAATTGTATTATCTTCAAATGATGTAGCTTCATTCGTTGTGTCAAGGGAAAAACATCTAGAGGTGTTGGAGGTAATGATGTGTGTTCTGGTAGATTCAATGAAATATTTCCGTTGCTCACAAAATCAAGTGAAGGGAAGTTAAAGGAGTTGAACCAGGTGGAAATTAAGAAATATTCCGTGATCTACAGGAGCTCTATTGAATCAATCAAGTTCGACAGAATGTTCGAAGTTTTTCTTCAAACTAATTTGAGACCTCCTTCAAACCTGTTTTAATGATTATTCAAAACTTTTGGAAGAGAATGACCTAACAGAATTAGAAAAGGAAATAGAACAAGAGTGAGATTCCTGATCCTTTTTTTAAAATTATAGCCAGGGCTGAAAATGTTTTGATATTCTGCGCTACAACAAAGCCCTATGAAATCAAGTTGACCAAACTTCAGGAATTGATAAAGTCCATCATGAACGCAGAGATGTGCAGAATAATGATCCTAATTTTGTATGTTTGAAGAAAACCATAGGACATCATTATGTCTTCATGTAAAGCCAATGAGTGATTCAATTGTTTCAGATATTTTGAACTGCGAGATATTATCTGATTCGATTCTTGAAAGTCTAGGAATATCATTTTATTCAACTATCTTGTACTACTTATGCTCATGATCAGATGATTCAGTTAATTATAGAATGCATGGAAGTTTTCGAGGCTGAAACAAATGTGTTCATGAAATATTTAACCCACAGACCATCATTGAAATCGGATATCAAGGATGCCAAGTTGAAAAAGTTGTATGATGCACCAGATTTATTCACTTCGATTAAGAAGTCAGAAGACCAATACGGCATTCCGAATGGTAGAGTCATTAACATAAACTTCATAAACATTAGCATGTTGGAAGGTAGATTTTATACTGATGAATACTGAAAAGAACAATTCAATGATTTTGATGGATACTTAAATTTTGCAACCACCAAGCTGATAACAGAAATAGTAACCAAGTATGAGATGATTTCCAATTACAATGATAAATATTCTTCATGGTTAGGTGGTGTTCCTTGTGTTCAATCCCATAATGTGTCATTCAGTGGTGGTTTTTGGTACTACTTTGGTAATTATTTCAAAAGACCGGGGTATCTAGGTCCTTATTATTCAGTGTTAAACGAATACACTAAAGATGATATCCTGCCATGGAGGGAGATTCTACCTATCAGAGAAGTCTGAGGAGAGGCCCTTATCGAAGATGCAGTGCAACAATTGAAAGTTCTGTATTCCAAAATCGGAATTGTCTTTGACAGTGGTGATACTCTTAATTTGGAAGACTTTATGCTAGTGAGAGGAAACCACAGAATTATCTTTCATGAGATGGTAAACACTAGAATTTTGACAAGACAAGAGTTTGATAATACTGAATTGGTTCACCAATTTCTGGAAAGAGATACAAAGAAATTAGTCAGATTGTTGAGTAATCCATCCAGATAATTTCAATCTATATAATCTATATAATATATAGTTTTTTATTCTTTTTTCAACATAATATGCGTTTGTTAACTTTAAAATTTACTCTATATAACTTGTTTCCAGCAGGACTTGCTTCTGTAGGACTCTTCTTTTAACACTTTCAACTGAACTTTTCTCAGAGAAAGTTTGGGGACTGTCAATTTCTGACTATCACGGATCTATGTCCTTTCAGTAGTCTCTAAACTATAGTCTCTCTGGATGCATCACCCCTTTTATACTTTTCTGAACCAACAATAACTGTAACTATATATAACCATATTAACTACCTTCACTAAGCATGATGATGATGATCCAAAAAACTTCTCCTAAGTTCGATCCTGAGTCGGGGCGTTCTTTTCCAAACGTTTGAATCTCAATCTCTCGAAATTCAAAACATCTACAATTGGAAAGTACACACTTTAATCTTTTAATTCCACAATTCACGCATCAAGCACCATGGATACCTCATTGGATGCCAGTAACATTCTGTTCTATTTGAGGACGGGCAGGGATATTTCACCCTTACTTGAGCAGACCGCGATTCGTGGCGAAATCGGGCCAAAGAAGTCCTCATTGGATTGTAAGAAGATGATCGTATCGGCATTCGCTCCACAGGTTCCCATTTCATGCTCGGATGAAGTTGATAAGATTGCAGAGCGGTTTGGATTCCATTCATTTTTTCATTTGTTCAAACCATTTGGAGACAAGATACAGAACAAATTCCAGATCAAGGATTCACAACTGATATCAAGGACCGCTGATGAGTTTTCATTGAAGTTCACAAGACCATTGGATCATTTGCTCAGTATACAGCAGGCACAGACTGGGAAGGCGCAGTTACTAAGTCATCAATCATTAGAGATTTTGATGGAAGAATACATCAGAAATGTCAACGAAGAGATACTGAAGATTGAACAAGCTGGTGGAAACAAAACCACAGAGTTACTGCTTAGAAACTCCATATATACCAAATACTTTTCAAAATTCCTTTCAAGTTCCAATATCACTCCATTGGAGTATATGAATAATCCAATTGCATCGTTTTTATTCATCGCAGCCAACGAAACTTATGAAGATGCCAGAAAACAACTGATCCAGTTCAAGAACACCAAATTACCAGAGTACCTAAACATTGATGACATTCTACCAATAATCATAGTGATCCATGATGAAACAGACGATAATCAGAAACTCAGAGCATCTCAGTTAAAAGAACAGATAAAGAAACAATTATACATTGATAGTTTCGTACTTCCATTTTCATTCAACAAAGATCAAGCTTCATCAAGGCTGAAGCCTCCATTATTATCTCTCTCAGTTGACGAAGAATTACAGGAACAAAAATTTCACTCCAAAGATGAACCCTTACTTCCTAATGTCAACTTAGTCTTCATCTCATCATTATTGAAAGAAATCATCCAAAAGAAAATAATACCATTCATGGAACAAAAGATTGCTACCTGGGACGAACAAGTTATTGCACCAAGAAAGAGTTTGACAGGAAGATTCTTCAACGTTTCCAAAAGGTGGATTGGTGGTGGTACGACCAAGAACCAATTGAGCAATGAGAAACAAAACAACTACAATGCAGAGAAAGGTTACTATATAAGTCAATCCACAGAATCTATCACCAGAAAACTAGCAGATTGGTCTTTCATGTTACGTGATTACAAATATGCATACACAACATATGAGATCTCCAAGAAGGATTTCCTTTCTGACAAAGCATGGAACTATTTGGCATCAACTCAGGAGATGGCTGCTATTTCCTTATTGATGGGTGCCACAAACATCACATCGAAGTTAAAAAACGATACCATTGATCCATTGCTGGATTCTGCAAACTACACATATTTGGCGAGATGCGGATTGAAGACGTATGCGTTAAGATCAATTTTAATCGTTTCTGAATTATTTTGTACGTTGAGGGATGGATGGGAGAGTTCACCAGCTGCTTTGAAATGGATCACTAAGGCACTTGATGATAAGCTTGTGGGTAAAGTTGGTAAGATTTTGCTGCATCAACGCATCAGTTATATTTATTCATTATTTGTTTCAAGTCAGGCTAAAGTGATAATTTCCAGAAAGTTGATTAAAAACCAACCAGAGAATGACGATTCAAAGGAAGAATATGCGAATACTGAGAAACTGAAGACACAACATATGGGAACTCTTGGTCTCACCAGAAACAGACAGGCTGCATTATGGAGTCTACTTGCTGCTAAAGACTGGAGCGTTGAGACACAGCCATTACATGTTAAGTTATGCCTAGAAGACACTGTTCCTATCTATAATGATAGTTTATCATTTATTCACAGAGAGACCAGTCTTTATCAAAAGTTATTGAACACTGCAAACGAACAATTAGCCAAAACGAGTTCATGATTAATGTATAGATTCTTATTCTAGAATGATTACAGTAAAATGGTTAAATTAATTAGTTGTTATTTTCATTATAAATACTATAAAAAACACCACCAATTATTACAAACTCAAAAGAACAACACAAATGTCTAGAATCAAACTAAAACTAAAACGAAAACAAAACAAATGACAAAACAAGTATTATAAACTAAACCCAAAACTAAACATCATAATCGAAAAAAATCAGTTCTTTTCTTTTCTCTAGATGTGCTTCAATAGATTCTCAGGTGGAACTGTATCCAACATCTCAGTCTCATTGACTCTTGGTTCCAATGGAGTATAGTCATGCTTTCTCTTTTTGTATAATAAGGCTGCACCCAATGCACCTAATAACGAGACAGTACCAACCGCAGCAGCTAATGACACTAGAACCACAAAACCACGATCCATTTTGCCCGAATTTTCTTCATCAGAACCAGGATCACTTGAATGACTTGGTGTTGGAGTAGAAGAATGTGACGTTTCTGGTTTCTGTGCTGAGATTGATCCACTTTGATATAATGAGGACATATCTTTGTTCATGAAAATGGAGTTAGCTAATGAAGAGCCATATGCTGATGTTGTGATAAGGTATGGAACCCATTGTGTACTGTTGTAGTAGGCAAGATTGGCATATCCATAAAATGGTAACTGCAAATCACCAGATGCCACTAGAACTTGGTCAGAATCAAAGTAATTACCATCATTGGCCTCATTGGGCTGTGTGAGGTAAAATAGATTGATATCTCTGATAACAGTACCATTCAGGAAAGTGGTGATATTAGACCATTGGGAGCCATTATATGCTGAAATGGAGTACTCATTAGAAATAATGATTCTTTCAGTTGTTGAGTTATCAACTAAAATAAACTTAGTAACAGTTTGCTTCAAAGATCTGAATGCATCTGGTTGATTACCTTGTTCAGTTGAGTTAAAATCATAAGCAAATAGTGAATAATCAGTATTGTTGTAATTGATACGACCACCCGAAACTAAAGTGTTATTAACAAATCTGAACGAGGAAACAGCACCTGTAAAACCATTAATCAATGATTCCCATGATGATTGATTTAGGTTGTAGAAACACAAACCTGAACAATCAACATCTCCGGCTGAATCGAAAGAACCACCAACAACCAAATAAGTGTTATTGAAAATACCGAATTGTGAAACCAATAAGTTAGAATTAGAGGTACTTAATGCATCAGGCTGAGGGTTAGCAAATGATGAGTTGTTCAAATCGTAGATAGCAACACCTTGGAATGCGTTACCGTCAATTTCACCACCAGAGCTGGAACCAACAAATAATTGATTGTTGAATGCAAATAATGCACTAACTGATGAATTATCAGACCATTGCATATCAAGACCTGAAGTCTCATTGCTGACAAGAATCAAATTGGTCAAACCAGAGGAAGTTGTGAACTCACCACCAAATGCAGATAATGAACGGTTAATGAATAAACCAGTCTCAATGGAACTGTGTTCTAATGTATCATTAGTGATATTGGTAAAACTTGAACCATTGGATAATAAGCCTTTGTTAATCAAAGCATCTGAGAAAGTCAAAGAACCAGCGAATAAAGTATCATCACCTCGAACACCAGCAGCAGTAGCATTGAATGATAACAATGAGGAATCATTGAACCGGCTGTTTGCTGAAACATCCCACTTATCATCAGCGAAAACCCAGAAGAGTTGATCATTTAATGTAATGTTCAAGAAAGAAGAACCACTAATTGATGAAGGGAACCCATACCATGATCCATTAAAGAAAGCAGCATTATTCAAGCTTGCAGAAGATGAACCATTCATAGAGACAATATCAGTTTCATTGTTAGTATTATCAAACTGACCAAGCACAACGACACCATATTGAACGGGGTATAATCCTGAAATGGCACCATTCAAACCACCATCAACAACATCAACATCTGCTTCAACTACGTTATCAGTGTCATCAAATCCACCAATAGCTAATTGAAGAAAGTTGTGACCATATTCAGATGACTCAAAATCACCAGCAACAATAATCGATTCATTGTTCAAACCAAGGAAGCAATTAGCACCATCAGAGAGATCAGCACCCAATGTATTGATACTAGTGTTACCAACAACTAAGGTCTCTGTCAAATTATTGGGGTTCAACTGAGTAAAGTTAGCAGGCGAATACTCAAACAATCCGTTGATTGGAACAGAACCATTCTTGTGAAAGATATCATCAATTGAGAAAATAGTAGTACCAACTCTATCAGCAACCAATTGTACTGGTCCAGATGGTGATAATGAAGAATCAAACATCATTTCAACACGAACAGAACCATTCAATCTACCATAAAAGATAGAATCATATTTCATTTCAACATTGGTTTGATAAATGGTATGCGATTCAAGAATGGTCTCTTCTTCTTCATCAATAACTGTTACATTAACAACTCCTCTTGAAGAGCATGAGCCATCTTGTCCACAACCTGGTGTGTATAATAAGATGGAATATTCACCAGCATACGTTATGTTTGGATAGAAAATGACACTAGCTTCAGAACCTGATTCAACAGTGGTGGTCAAATAACCTTGATCAGAGACACTCCAGTCACCAATCAAATCACTCTTAGAATAGTCTTCAATTAAACCACATGAAGGCTCATTTAGTAAATTGTTAGCATAGGTTGAGAAAATAGATTGAAAAACTTGTAAACCAGAAAGACCAGCATTTGAACCATATGAATCTAATGCCTGGAATGTTAAACTCAAAACATCTAAGGAATTGACAAAACCAAAATCCTGATAGTTTGGCCCGAAACTCAATGTGCCGTCACCAAATGAGGCAGTCAGTGATGTTGCATTTTCTGCTAAGGTTGATAATGCTGATGAATTGAATAATGGGCACCATGCGTCACAAACGGCTAACTCTCCTGTTGTTGGATCAACGTATGTCAAATTCATAATACCACTAGCTGGTTCTGTTAACAATCTGAATAACGAGACTTGTGATTCAATATCTTGGTCATTATAAATTCTGATCTTGGACGGTATCACACTATATGATAATCCAATGTTTAATGTGGCTGCAGTAGCACTTGAAACTAACCAACTTTCTCCACTGCCTGGACAAGCAACATTCTCTGGGTTTGAAGAGCCATCTGATGAGGAGAATGTAGCATATTTCATAGGGACAACTTGACCAGCTTCAATTGTAATACTTGACGTGTTATAGCTTTCAGATAATAGTTGTGGATAACCCAAAGTATCAAATTTACCACCATAGATAATATTTGATTCATATTTGACGATGCTATTGATATGCGAGTTTCTCCCAAACCCACGGAATGGAGTGATGTCTAACGTATCAGTGGATAAATTGTAAACTGCAGCACTATTGGTACCATTGTATGTGAAATCACCACCCATGTAGACTAGATCTTGACCATCAAACAATGCAGTAGTCACATTCCCATCAATTTCAATATTTGAAAATTCTCCACTCGTGAGGTTGAAAATAGTTGGTCCTGATGCATTGAAGTCTCCTATCGATTGGAAATCACCAAGTATTAGCCATTGATCCTCCTGTAATGGTATTATATCATGAACTGTCCCATCCTGTATTTGGCCTATCTTGACGTATTGATTCTTGTTGTTCTTGTATATGAGACTATTAAAGTCAGAATTCACCTGGTTCGTAAAATTTGATGCACCAACATATGAATAAGTCGACACAGTATCAAAGTTCCCTAAAAGACCAATCTCATTATTACTGAATGATGATAGATCTAGGTCCGGTTGATCTAGTTCTTGAATCCGTATGGGAAATTGTTGTGCAAGGATTGGTGATATCACTGACAATATCTGTATCAGCTTCATGAGAAATGAAAGAATAAGAATCTATCAAGATAGCTAAGAGTCTTTTGTTATGATTGAATTAAAAAGTGATCTGAATGTTCTGTGATTCCAATAAGAATGTTCTCCCTGTCTAAAAAAAGTTCTTCAAATGGGTGAAAACCGACTTTGTTTGTCGATTGAAAATGAGTGTACTAATTAAGAACTGTATGCAATGGAACAAAAAGATAGAATCAAAAATCTGAGGGAAATCAAAGCAGCAGTAACTAGTTAATTATTCACGTTTTCAATCATCTGGTTTTTTATTCTTGACAATCGAAAAAAAAACATCGGATCGCTAGGGCCACATCCGTAAGGATTTGTTTACATATTTCCCAATCGGGTCGGATATTAGAATGTTGCCCTAACAATTTGACAGATATCAAAGGGTCTGACACTCATTGACTCTGTTTGTTCAGCCTTTACTTATGGAGCTTATGGTTACTGAAACCATGTTCAACTACATATTTATCTCATAAAAACATTTATATCATTTGTAAAGACACTAGCAAACATCAGCCTGATCGAAATCATTATAATAGTACAACTAATCTAAGGCTTAGCTGCAATTTTTGCTTCAACACCATCAACTAAAGCTCTATATCTTCTTTGACTTTCAGCTTGTTCTAAAAAGACTTTATATTTGGCATCTAATAACAATCTATCTGGAGAATCCTCAGGAGCTGGTGCAACAACTTTACCACCACCTGATAAGTGAACCATAACATTCCATAGTTCTTCACTGTGGTCTTTCTTTGCTTGTTGTTGCAATCTCAATTCTCTTAATTTATTTTCAACTTCTGATTGACTTTGTTTATTCGCACCGAATGAAATAGCCTGATGTTCTTCTTCATCATCTTCTTCAGAATCCTCAATAAGGGTGGCTTCAAGCGGTCCAGAAGTCATGCTTGGGAATGGGAAACCACCCTGCGCGGCAATAGCAGAGAAGTTAGTGGTTGATGCAGTTGCTGATGGAGCAGTGTATGGAGATGCTAAATCGGCAGGCAGTGTTGAATGTGCTTGAGTTAATGGTTTCAAAGCACTAAGACCAGATAATCTCATTGATGGTGATCTTGATCTGTTTTGTTTCTTCTTGTTGATTGCATCTTTTGCAGCAACGGCACCTAGTAAGGCAGCACCAAAGACGACAGCAGCATCAATGTATCTTGGAATAATAATTGGTAAACCGGTACAATCAGCTAATAATCTCATCAATAAACCGTTTCTACACTGACCACCAGACATGAAAATAGCACCTAAATGATGACCTGAGGAGGCCATCTTTTCGACGATTTGTCTTGTTTGCTGAGCAATGAATTCACAAGCACCTAAGTAAGTGATAGCTAAATCATCAACTGAAGTATCCATGGATTGACCAATAATAGAAGCCTTCATCCTTGGGTCAGCGATTGGAGATCTGTTACCATGATAGTCACCATAGAAAAATAAATGTTTAGCCAATGCAACGACTGATCTAGAACCTCTATCATGAGTCAATTGTTCTAATCTAGCATTCAAATAATCAAACTTAGAAACATTTGAAGCATCTGATAATCTGGCTAATTCAGAATATGATGGATGTGTGTTCAAGACATGAGCTAATAAGGCACCAGTACATGATTGACCACCTTCAGCTAACCAATAACCGGGTGACATAGCATCACGATAAGGACCCCACACACCTTCAACAAAAATTGGGTCTTTAGATAACACAATGTGACAAGTAGAAGTACCCGCAACAGCAGCCAATCTACCTGCTGATTTACCAATACCCTTCTCCTTTTGATCCATTTCGACCAAGGCTGGGATTGGAACATCAGTTTGTGCAGCAACAGTTCCGACCCAACCGGCATATGCATCAATAACACCTGAACCAACAAGGCATTCAGTAGTCAAACCTAAATCTTCGGCAGCTTTGGCTGATAATGGACCGACAACATCACCAGCACATAACCATTGGCCACCTAAACCTGGGGCACCACCTAATCTTCTGAATTTATCCTCAACTAATTCAGGCAAGTTAATTTGTTCAAGGAATTCTTTAGACCAACCATGTTCTGAGCCTTCGACACCGGGAGGGACAAAACCTTGTTTACAAACTGTTGAATTGAATGATCTTGCTTCTGAACCAGTGGCTTTATGAGTCAAGAAATCAGCCAAATCATAAAACTTGGCCTGTGTGAATAGATTATTAGGTAAGTTATTCTTCAACCATTTCATCTTTGGTAATTCCATTTCGATAGACATAGTACCACCAACATATTTCAAACATTTATCGCCAGTGGCATTGATTTCATTAGTTTCATCAACGGCACGATGATCCATCCAAAGAATGATATTTTGATCATTGTTGGTAAAATCTGGACCAACACCTAGTGGGTCATCATTATCCTCTCTCAAGACGGCGAGGGAGCAAGTAGCATCGAAACCGATACCCAGAACTTGATCAGGTTCAATTTCGGCATCTCTGACAACAGCCTTGACACAGTATGAGATAGCATTCCAGATCTCAGTGGTGGATTGAGTGATATAGTTAGGTTTCAATTCCTGTCTCTGGATAGGCCTCTCAGCTAATGCTAAGATGGAACCAGTGTTATCAACGACTGCAGCACGGGCAGAGCCAGTGCCCACATCGACACCAACATAGAAGACAGATGTGTCAACGGAACCAGGATTTTGGATATGTTGCAATTGGTTTAGTGTTAACGAGGAACGGGATCGACTTTGAGTAACCATCTTTTGAAGATATTTGAATGTGCTAAGATTATGGGAAATAGAGAGAATGAACGAGAATTGGCAAAGTATTTATATCATTTGACAGTTGCGAATACGGGGACTCGGTACGCGCACACAGGCACTATCTCTTTCTGAATGGTGATTAGGTGGTTTGGTGGTCGCAGTTAACTGTGATAGTGTCTGTGGGATTGAATAGGAAGCTCAAGCTGCAATTCGGGGTGCAATTGGCGTATGTACTCACTCCAGCAGTAAGGGGAAGGCCAGGAATGTCAAGTATGATATATGGTACTAATTAATTATGCCATTTCACTACGATTATGAAGCCTTAGGTTTTAACCATGGGGAGATGACTCGGGATAAGTGCACTGTATAATCTGGGATAAATCATAACAGATGACCTCTGCGTGTGTCGTGTTCCAGAATCGCTAGAGTATTCGAACGGGGGCAGTGGTTGATTAATTAATAGCTGATAGTGCAGTATCAAAACTGCCATGACGTCATCCGCGTATTATTCCCACGTTCAAAAACCGGAAACAAACAGTCGGTATGATTCATCACCACATTGACTTTCCAGGTTACATAATTACACCTTTGAATGCTCAGAGGTATCCTGACACAGCAGAAAAGGATAATCAGAACACACCAACCGCAAAAAATGACACTCTCCATCTTCGGAGACAAACAGGCTGATGATCATGACCTCAAGGCCCAGCTCACGCTAGAACAATACCAGCAGACAATCAACCAGGCATTGAAGAAAAACAGGGAACATTTGAAGTCGCTTACTCATGAGGGATCAGTCGTTAAACTGACTTATGATGTCGATGAGGGAAGAGCACCACCAGCCTTGAAATCTCCTGATTCAAAAGTGTTCTTCTTTGATATTGATAATTGTTTGTATAAACGTTCCACGCGGATCCATGATTTGATGCAGATATATATACATGAATACTTCAAACAGAACCTACACGTCTCTGATGAGGACGCACATCGTCTTTGTGAAAAATATTATCATCAATATGGGCTTGCTATTCAGGGTTTAGTCAAGTTTCATCAAATCGACGGGATTGAATACAACGAGAAAGTCGATGATGCATTACCATTACAGAACATCCTTAAACCTGATCCAGGATTACGTGCAATGTTACTGAAACTTAAAGAGAGTGGTAAAGTGGAAAGACTATGGTTATTCACTAACGCTTATAAGAATCATGCTAGACGTGTTATTCAATTATTAGGAATTGCCGATTTGTTTGATGGATTATCGTATTGTGATTATTCCCAACATGAATTGGTTTGTAAACCAGATGCTAAGATGTTTTTTAAAGCTTTGAGAGAAGCTAATTCTGGTGAGAGTTTTGAAAATCATTATTTCGTGGATGACTCTATTTCTAATATCAAGACAGCTGTGGGGTTAGGATTCAAGAAATCGATTCATTTTGTGGAAAGAGATGAAGATTTGGGGAAGACTCCAGAAGGTTCTGTTTTGATTAGAGATATTTTGGAATTACCTTCTGTTGTTCCTGAGTTATTCTAATTAGTAAGTCTACCATGCTCGTCACTATCATTCAATTCTAAACTACCCTTAGTTTTTTTTACTCTAGATTCTTTCCATTACATAGAGCTACGTAATCTTCATCATGAATATAAAGTTATTTCTATTATAATTATCTAGTTCTACATTTATCGTAAATCGTTATTCTTTGATTTAATTCCCTTCCAATTTGGAAATCATCATCATAATCACTGATTTCACACCAGTTTGTTCTGCGTTTTCAAACGAAATGCTGATCTTTGCCTGTAATTCTTTCAATCTGAATATGATCTTCTTTAGAGTTATGTCATTAAATCCGTCTTCCGCCAGTTCATTTTCTGTTTTGGTTAAGACATGCATCATACATTGAACTCTCAATCTCAAATCATAGAAATATTCCTTTGCTTCTTTAGTTTGTTCCTTCATATAATGTACCATTTCTTTACTTTTCAATATCTTGGTTAATTCTTCCGATAACGTCGTATTTATCAATTTCGTTAATTTCACATCTGAGTTCAGATATTTAATCTTGGTGAACTTCCCATCTGTGAATAACACAAGACAAAACTGAGCCTTTAGCTGTTTGGTCATAGGTGAACATTGTGATTCTAATTTCTCAATGATTCTATATTTCAAATATTTGAAATCTGTCAACCCATTCCAAATACCTATCACATCCTTCAATATAGTATCTGACTTGGTTTTGTATCCCCATTTTACTAAATGGTTAATTATTTCACTCAATATCTGTGATGACCCATGTTCATGTATTCTCTTATCAAACATAATCAAACCAAGTAACTTCACCAACTGCGTCCATTTTGTCAAATTGTACTTCTGTCCCACAGCTGAGTAAACATATCTCTTCACTCTTAATAGTATCACATCGATTGTTTGGAGTCTCTTACATGGATCACACCTCAAGTGTTCTGTTCCAATCTTCTTGACATTCAGCATATCTTTTTCAAGGCCAATACATTCAGCAAACTCAATAACACTTTCATCAAACTTGAACTCCATTCTTTCCAACAACCTATAGTTTATTGTATTGAAGAAATCACCAGTGATCTTACATCCAAATCTCCCATTAATACCACTGACTTCCAACATGCAACTATCTTCCTCATCTTCACCCGGTTCCACGAACTTCGGTACACCAACAATGAAACAATCACGAAGCTTCAACTCAGTATACTTCTTCATCACAAAATTCACGTATTCTTTGTCTTTGAATGCTTCCTTACTCAACTCCTTCTTCAATATTTCCCTCAAATCATCATCCTTTTGCAAAATCTGCAATGCACGTTCGCGATCCGTCTGATGTAAAGTAACCAATTCTTTCGATTTGTTCAACACCTCAATATGCGACTCCTTCAAGAACGACGGAAGTAAAAGTCCCAATTTTGGCATCTTGAACGGTTTAATGATCAGGTCATGTTCTGTGATAGACAAACCCATCTCTGACAATGTACTGGATGTTCTTTTTGCTGTCGATAAAGGTGGTGTCGATTTTGCTCTTTTCAGGCGTGTCGGAGAGTCCGTGAGCGAGCTGAGGATTTCAATATCTGAGTCACTGTCGGATTCTGAGTTTGAGCTGTCCTGGCTGAGCATCGTGATGTGCGTTTCCTGATCAGATCAGTAATGTTTGGACAAGGGTATTTATTGTTTCCGGTGTTTATTCTTTTCGTTTGTGTCATTTTTCGCGTTTTCGGAGGAACCATAGTTAAGCATTGGTCACTGGACTAAGGAATGAGAATACCAATTAACTATCTATGACGATTTGAGATATCCAATGATTCAATTAATCAAGAATCAGTGTTCATGATACTTGTATCATGTACGACGTTGTAGGAGTCACCGGTGGGAATGGCATACTGGTTAATCATTGTAGAACATTTACTGGTATATGATTGATGGTGAGTTACAATAAAGAGTCTTCTGCTGATGTCCAGAAGGACAACAATGAGAGGGTTGGGAGCTTTTAAACTACTTCACTGTTCTCAAGTTTAATAATCTTTATGATATTAACTCGTCATATGTGGTGAATAAGATTTATTTTGCCAAATTCACACTTGGAACTGGTCTTTCTTCAGGTAGCGCCACCCTTCCATTCTTCTCCTTCAATCTCCACTGTAACAACTTCAATAATGAATAAATAACATTCAACACCGGGGTTTCAATCCTGTTTTCTCTAGCAATCTTCAAAGCATTGCCAACAATAACTTCCAATTCGATTTGATTCCCCTTTCTAACATCGACCAGCATCGAAGGAGCATACCAAAAGCCATCATCACTATGAATCATCATATCTTTGACATCCTCAGTTAATTCAACACCATCAGATTTAGCAATTTCAAAAATTTCATTCATTGCTGGGTTCACGATATCTTCAAAGCCACCAAATGCTTGAACTCTACCGATATCCAAGTCAGTGATTGCACAAACTGAGTTGAAAGTACCATTGTATACCAATTTTCTCCATCTCTTGTACTTAACCTCATCATCGATGTAACAACTGTTCTTGTCATTAGAATACAAACTCACAAATTCATCTCTCTTTTCGGCTTGTTGTTCTGGCGTGATGTTCTTGTTATTGAAATAACCCAAAGCCAAATCATCCTTCACAACATGTTCAATACGTCCATCAAAATTAGATGAACTGATCATTGAGATCCCACTCAACACAACATTGTTAGGAAATCTTTCAAATGCCGCTCTTTCAATACCAATACCATTCTGCAATAACAGGATCACTGTCTTTCCTGGGGTGACCGCATCTTCATATATATCTTCAACGTTCTGAATATCAGGAATGTTCTTCACCGTGACAACAACATAGTCAAATTCTCCCTGTTGCGCAGAAGCTTCCTTAACTGTCTTGAACACATGTGTTGGTTTGTAATTGAACTTCCCATAATCAACGGAATCAATCTCGTACCCTTCACCGACTGCTCTATCATAATCTGATCTAATAACAGTAGACAATTGGACATCTGGGTGTTGTTGTAAAGTCCAGGCGGATATGACACCGACACCACCTAGACCGATCACCAATATTTGTTTCTTAGCCATTGTGATACTGTGATATGTGTATTGTTTGTTGTACTTGGTGGAAGAGATAGGAAAATGCGTCAATTGTCAGGATGTATCGACTTATCGGGAAGCCAATTCCGTTCTGTCCCCGGTACCGGCTCTCTAACTGGCCTTGATAACATATGCCATCCAAATAGGAAAAAAAACATGAACATACAAACCTCAGTCATACGATAGGCTAGTCATTTTAATTCATTATATACACAACCCGTATCAAAATTTATGCTGCCAACTTCCCTGAAGAAACCAATTGATCTAAACTGCCATCAGAAGTAAATTCAAATTCATCCAGTACACTCTCTTCTCTTTTAACCGAAGCTATTTCCTTCACTGGCTGACTAACAACAATCTCATCACCCAAAGCGTCATGAAATTCATCATCATCAGAATCCAAGGAGATCAGTTCTGATGGATGCTGTCTTGAAAAAGTCGAGCTTGTTCTATTGCGAAGGAAAGATGATGCTTGAGGTCTGATAAATTTCTTTGGTGATGGTGGTTTTGATGATTGTGATCCCTTTCTTGAACTAACCACTTCTTTTGATTCTAATTTCCCATTCTTTCCAAACGTCATCAGTGGTAGAAAGCCATTTGTGTTGAGCTCATGAGACTTCCCGGTCGCATCCCCAGCACTCTTAGAAACTAGTTTCTTCGTGAAAATCTCCCTTTTGGTTTCAATAGTGGTTTCTGGTTCATCTCCCTCATCTGAAAAATCACTAAACGTTATCCCCTCAATTACATCTTTATTTGGTGACGATGCAGTCAATTCTTTCCTTGGTGATGAAGCAATTGGTTTAGTAGGTGATGAAGATATTGGCTCTGGTGAGGCTGCTGGATTTCCTTTATTAGCAGGAATGAGCTTTATACGACCCTTGGTTGGTGATCTCTCAGCATCATTAGTCCTGATGTCATTTTTCTTCTTGAATGGACTCTTGTTTAGTGTGGTTTTGCGATTCAGAATTCCTTTGTACGGTGATCTCTGTATTGCCTCATGTACCCTTTCTTTTTCTGACCTTTCAGATAGTGCTGATTCTTTGACTCCTTTTGGTGATGTGACGCTATCTGGAGAAGGGGACCTTGGTCCATTCAACGTGTCTTTCAGACTAATTGGCTTGTCCATGCTGCTACTTCTGAATGGCGATGGCAGACTCAACTCAAATGGTTCCAATAAAACTCTCTTTTTCTTCTGTTTCACCATAGAAATTCCTTCAATAGTCTCTGAAGCTTTGTTCACAGCAAACGGAGAGTCATCATCATCATTATCATCCAAACCCGTAAGTAAATCTCTAGTTGCACTCTTCGACAACTCATCATCATTGCCATTCTCTTCATTTTCGACCATACTGAAATCCAACTTTCTTCTGGAATTAGAAATGTCCATCATGTCATCATCTTCATCTGATGAAATCTCAATAACACTTCGATAATCAATTGAGATATCTTCCACATGCTTCTCTAACTCTGTCTTCGCTGACTTGATGGTCTCTAATGTTGTATCTACCTGGATTGGTGAACCACCAAACACATCATCTTTGAATTTATCAAGATCTTCTGGGCTTTCATTAGGATTACTAACCGGACTCTCTAATGGTGTTTGTTCATTCGAAGGGCTGATTAATAGTTCTAATGGTATATGTCTGGATGTGGTGATTCTCTTCCTTGGTGAATTCTGAAGACTGAAAAGTATATCATTTTGTTTAGCTGGCGAAATGATGACATTTGACTTAGATTTGGGTTTTCTTCTTGGTGGTAGTTTGGTGATACTAGTAGATGATTTTGATAATTTAGTAGTCGATGGTCTTGAAGAAGTGCTGGTCTCTGATATCATGCTAGATGCGTTTGGTATGACTGGCTTCAATGGGGATGCTTTCTGTGGGGACAATGACGGAATATAGGAACAGAGCGTATTCAATTGTGGTTTTGGACCCGATATAGTCCTCTTCTTCCTTAGACTTACCTTCTTTGGCGATTCTGCTAACACCCTGTAATCTTGATATGCTTGACATGTCTTGGGTATCAATGGCACTGGCATCCAAAATAGTTCGCCCTTCTTCTTTCTGGGACTTGTTGGAGGTGATCCAGGATACAATACACTTTTTGGTTTCTTGAAATTGAAGACGATCTGATATCTAGTGGAATAATAATCAAATGGCCAAGAGTCAGCATTTATCGTATCATCATCTTTATCATTCTTATTTCTGTTGGTGATTTTTTCTAATTCTGGTTGAAAATGAGTTGAGTTGAGTATTATTGATTTCAATAGGTAAGCTTCTGTAATCTTCTCACTGAACCAACTTCCTTCATTCTTTGTACCTGGCATAGGAACAGTAGTCAGATGTTTGAATAAAGCATCTAAATCCACATCTTTCGAATACGATTGACCGTCTTCATATTGTGCGAAATTGGTATCTTTGTGATCAAAACTGTAAGCGATCTCAGAATACAACGGCTTTTGATAAATCATGATAACGGAATCTGGTGGGAATCCATCCATTTTTATCTGAAGTCTCTTCTTGAAGAACACAACTTGGTTACCTGAAACACAATCCAATACATTTTTCTTGAACTCTTCGAGTGCATTCTGTCTTTCCGTGGTACACAGACCACTTGAGTAAATCTCGTGAAATTCATTTGAAAAATCAGGCAAATCGTCATAGTCAAAAGTTGCAATGTGAGCTTTGATATGAGTAGTCCCCGACAGTACTATCTGTGAAGACTTGACGGGTCCCAGAGAAGTAACACCAGAATTATAATCCGCACCACACAAAATAGAGAAAAGCATCAATCTTTTGGCATCAAACCCCGTCTTCTCTTCAACTTCAGCCATATGTAGTGGTGTACACCACCAATCAGTGGACTGTGAAGTCGTGGTACCAGTTGTCCCTGAGGCGGGTTTATCTGCTTTGAATCTAGACAAATTTCTGAGAACTCTTGTTGCTCCATATATAAGAACATCTGAATCATTGGTAATGACAAAATCAACAATATTTTCCCTTTGCAATTTAGCTGCTTCTGCTTCACCTTCAGCCGGAGCTTCAACATACGTGATCTTCCAGATTCGAAGCATCTCTTTGATGAATGCAACATCTGGAGAATCATGTTCTCTATAATCACCATTTCTAACAATATCCATTAACGTCTCATATTCTACATCAAAATCTCGTGTTTCCTGCATTTTCCTCAATGAATTCATCTTATCTTTATCCCTCTTGAACTCAGGCTTCAACTTCCCATCAAACACAAGAACAAAACTAACATTATAACTAATCAAATATTTCAACTTCGTGAAGAAATTCTGGGCAACACGACCAACTTGTTCCCTTGACATATCATGCTTATTGACCCCCACGACAACACGACATTCAAAGATCCATTGATATGCGTCAATGGCTAGTCTGATGGGTCTTCCATGGTCTTCATAGAAATGTGAGACGAGTATTGGGAAGGGTATTCTTCTGCCAAACCCGGGCTTGATTGCATCCCAGATGGCACTGACACCCATAATAATCCTCTAATGCTGAAACTAGACGATCTTCAGGGTATCGAGACTAAAGATAATGGCGGATTGTGAACTGAATTAATTGAGTTGACAAAATGCTTTCATACATTTACACATTAGTACAAAGTAGTGGTCCTACCGGATGTTGTTAGATATTCTCGGAAATACAGTAAGATTTTCCAGAACAGCGTTGTTGTTGTTTATTAAATGATTAAGATTAAACCGTTCTTTCTAGGTTCTTTATATATCCAAAGTGGTGTTTCATAATAACTCCATTACTTACTCCTTTGGGCAATGTCAATGAGGATTTGAGACTTCTCCTTTCACTGTTCTGAAATAGGTAATATCTAACCAAATCTGAAACATATGAATGCACATATCCGAGTCCTGGTTAGATCCGATGGTCCAGGTCCAGGATTCTGACAGATGTAAACAAAGAGTCGAAAATAAATGATATAAAGAGTATACTTCAAATTTAAAAACACAAGACAACCATATCAAATTTTTACCATTATCGGTTCTATTTTTGCTGATCTCATTGAGATTCCCAACCCCTGTACATATGAGATGAACGCAGCCATAGGTAGTTAAACTCATGCATACAATTACAGAACATCATGTGCTATATGCCATACCCAATAAGACATGAGCATAAAACCCATTATATGTCCACTTACTTTCTCCTTCATACGAATCGGGACAATCATTACCGGATATTGAAACAGGATCTATAATATGTGAATATCTCTGTCCATTCACTTTATTCAACGGAATTCGTTAATAATGTATTGTGTAATTGAGGCACAACACAGTTTACACTAATTGGATAATGGTATGGATAATGATATTTTACTTGAAAGACTCCTTAATGAATAGAGACAATGTGATTTTCGGTGTTTGATAGGGATTCGTATTTATTTGTTGGTGCAGAAGAGATATCCAAGGAACACCATCATCCAAACACATATTCGTCACTGTTAGATCTCAAGCACCTCGTTGGACAGACTGGTTGCTCTGTCCCACTGAACACCTTTCTGAAATGACAGGGCTTCTATTTCCCAGAATCAATTGTGGTTGGGTTTAACCGTTATCGGACTCTTTTGAGTTAGGCTATCGTGAAGACTGGGTAATCCCTCCCAGTTTGGCATTTGGTGAAGATTAGAGCGAGGATCTGGGCATCTGTTGTAAGTTTGGGGGTGATCAGCGAGAACTGGCCCAGTGTTTCGTGTTTCATTCATGAGGTGTCGGTGCCTGGGTTTTAGATATTTGTGAATGATACCGTTTTGGAACAGGCAGCCGCAGGTGAAGCTGTTGGGCAATTACTGTTGACAAAATCCACACTCCCTAACAATGCAGTAACAGAAACACGAATCTCGAGTCGCAAGGCCACAATTTCGTGTAAGTCTGTTGATCCACATCTCTAAATCGGGAATTACATTTTCAATTCCACGATCTACGGTATGCTTAGCCCATTTAAGTTGATGCATCGGCCCGCCACTGAAGATGCCTAGGATGGCACCAGCTGCCAGCCCGCCAAACTTCCACGCGGAATCCGGGCAGTAGAAGGTGTTAACTGACTGGGACATGCCTATGTTAAAACTTGGGGTTATGTGTAGTACGTGGCAGTAGCTAACTCATAGTTCAGAGAACAATGGGAAGCGGCTCACACACAGATAAATGACCATACTGTACCCATTAGAATGTCCATATATATATATATATGAATGTATATCTATACTATCCGTAATGCTCAGCTGCCTCATAGTGAGTTTGCATTGCGTCACCACGTAAATCACGTACATATATTCATTGTTTTCTTTGACTAATGTTTATAAGCTCAACAGCCGAAATCATGGATAGAATTCACATCACCAACGCGAATCTTTCTCGTTGGTGTTCAAACTTCACGGCTGTGTTTCTGCCCAAACGAATATTTAATATTGGTATCAGCAACGTTCTGGTTCGCTGCCGTAATAGAGATTTCTAATTTCTCTTTTGGATTTTTTCGGACGCAGTTAATGTAGATCCTCGGTACTCTGCGTCATCGCGATGCCCACAGTTGGAAGCTCAAGTCAAAGTCTGATGGAACAAGGTGAGTGTGAATTTCAGAGATACGATATCACAGTTGGTCCTTGGGTACGAGGTCTTTCAACTTATCGTCTCGAAGAAAGAATGAGACAAGTCACATAATTCACACCTCATCCAATATTCTTTTCATGCCATCGAAAGATCTTCACTGTATCTCAACGTACCCTTGCACCATGTATGAAACAGGCACGTCCCTATCCAATAATACCTTGCCAAAAGAGGGCTATTTTCTTCTTCAGGGCAACCCAATCAATCTAGATTAGATATTGAGCACTGGAAAGGTCACCCAAATATATAAACCATTAAACTTTCCCATTTTTGCAGACTTTAGTTCTGGTCACTTCATCGATATCATTATCAATCATCAAAGATGCAAAACACACTACCGTCTAAATCGAGTCATAAACTGTTCAATCCTTTAATGACACAACCTAACAGAACGTTCACACATAAAGAGAACGTTCTAAAATATGACAAGACTCACATCCTCAGAGAGTCAACATCACCTTCCTCATCATTTATGACTCCTAAGAAATCAATGAGTTTTGAATCACAGGCAAGCTCTGCGTCCTCTGTTGAAGAAAGGGAAATACCGGATATCAACCATCTTGAAATGAAAGACTCGTTTAGAATTACATTGGACCCAAGCACAAGTCGGAATTCATTCGAGGAGCCAATCCTGGATATCACAGCAGTCGAAGAGTCTGAATCAATCATCGAGGAAGGTGAGGTCAGTGAGGAGTTTTATTCATTGAAGGCCAATGATGCAAAGGGTAACGAATTTGATTTCGGGTCGTTGAGAGGGAAGGTTGTTCTCATTGTGAATGTCGCTACACAATGCGTTGCTAAACGTCAACTCCCCATGCTCGAGGATCTATATCAACAATATAAGGATCGTAATTTTGTGATATTGGGATTTCCATCAAATCAGTTCTATCAGGAACGTACTAAAGGTTCTGATGAAGTTATCGCAACTGTTTGTCAAACTAGATTCAATGTATCATTTCCAATAATGGAGAAGATCACGTTGAATGGAAAGAATCAACATCACGTCTTTAAGCATTTGAAGGAAAATAAGACTGGATTCTTAGGAAGCAGAAGAGTTAAATGGAATTTTGAAAAGTTTTTAGTTGGTAGAAATGGTGAGGTACTAGAGAGGTATTCCACATTACAAAGACCTTCCAAAATTTCTAAACTTTTGGATGAATATTTCGGCCAGGAAGATATGGAGAAAAGAACTAGAATCAGAGATTTGGTTTATAATCATGAGAGAGTTATTTATATTTAGTTGGATATGTCTGATAACTTGATACTTTTTTCAAGAGTAGCTTGTGCATGCCTGGTGCATGGAGACAATTTTATATGACATTTCCTCTTGTTTAATAAGGATTTTAATGACATTGTGATACATATCACATTTGTACAATTTAACCGCACAGAACAGATCATCAAACCGGAAACGAATGGGAATCGCAGAAGAAAGGAGCTAAGTTGAGTAGGAGTGAGAAACTGAGACCAAAGCTGTCTGAGAGACATGTTAATTGAGAACCTAGGCCATTTGGGGTTTTAAAGAAAGTTTACAGGTTGGTATCGAATACAATGTATCACTACATATAGACCCCTTTGGTATATATTTAATTACTATTACCTATCTTAGCAATATTGTTAGAAGTACTTGATCTTTTTCAATAATTTTCTGCGAGGATTTTCTTTCAATAAATAGACCTTTAATTTCAAAATTTGGAAACCCATCACTGGAAAAGATTATTTCTATATTGTCCTCTGAAAGCACTAGATTCTTAGGCTTCAAATAATTTCTCAAACCAACTCTTAATCGGTTCAACCTATCTACTTGTAAAGGTGCCTCTTCCAGCATCTGGTCAGTACACCACTTTCTGAATTCATCCCTAGTGAACTTTCCAAGTGACGTACCGTGATTGATATTTTCCAACGTCTTATCAAATCACCAAATTTAAAACTGATTTGATCACCTCTTACAATCATTTTATATCAACTTTAATAAATCCTTGACCATATGTCGATTCATCATTTTGCCTGATTAATCAACTGATGGAATCTCAACTGTTTCTGATATTTATTCTTATAAATGGATTTGAATAGTGTAGGAAAATCTTTGTACTGACCTTCTGGTACTATTATGTCATAATCCATGTCCATATTATATGTGGAAGTCACCTTGAATACATTATATTACTTCAAACACAACAAACCTTCTGGACCACAGAAAATTTGTCAAAGTATTGTTCAATAAACTTCTTCAGGTCAACATCTTTACTTGAACTAGCACTCCGATCAGAATCAACCCCATCTTGACGGAAATAAACCTCATCTCTGAAAAAGCCTTTGAATGTGCAAGAGTCACCTTTTTCCTTAACATAGTGATGAAGAAAAGGACCAATTGGTCACCAGAACTCTTCTAGTGTCGAACAGAAGCTTTCTAAGCCTTGACTTCTGAACTGGTTGTCAACTTTCTCATCAAAATTCTGTAATTTGCCTGAGAGAGAGGCAGGAGCGATTGTTCTATCTAATGATGAAAAGGCTTCAACAATATATTTTGACATCTGAAACTGTTTAGAAGCAGATGCACCTTGGGGATGTAGTGGCTTCATAATGACTTGCAGGGTATTTGTACAGTAGCTGCAAAGGGTGAAAAGAACAATAGCGTGTCCGTACCGAAATCGCTCTGTCACAAAATTCTATGTGCTATACTTTATAGTCTATGTACTTTTTATTTTCTCCGTTATAGTTATGTAACCATCATCGTCGATGGGCAAAGCCCCTAATTTCAACTAATTACAGCTTACTCGTCTTAGAGGTTGGGTTGTCGATGAACAATCGTCCTGTAGTCTGCGGTCTGTGGCTCTACTTGAACTCTCTCGTAGCAATTATCTCATCTGTATTCCCATAGTTAAGAGATAAACCTCACATAAATTCGCGAAATATCCACCACAGACACTAAAAACACACATGGTTCATCCAGATAAAGAGCTATCAGAACACTAACCATACCCTCGCTCTTCTTATCGTAAAATGAACAAACCTATCAACTTTGATCAAATTCGAAATCTGACCAAATTTGGTAATGCGTTGACTGCCTAATCCGGTAAGTTTAAACACACTTAAAAGTTACGATCTCCGAAACTCCAAAATTTGAAAATCGAGACCGTGTTTTGAAATACAAATAAAAAAGTTAGATTTACAAGAAAACTGTCATTTGAGGTTATTTTATTGAGGGATTGATTAAAATGAGCGTGAAGGACGATACTGACGATACTGGGGTTATTGACGCCTATGAAAATGTAAGTTTTATTGATTTATTGACGCGTTGGGATCATAATACTAACATGTTGATCCAACAGGAAGACTACGAAGTCAAGTATGATACACTAAGTGACAAACAGAAGAAATATTTCGTTGATCCAAACAAACAGAAATTCAACGTTCAGGAAACTGCCAAAAGATTCAAATATTTATTAGGGCTAACCAGTCTATTCTCCCACTTCATCAACACTAAAGCTGAAAAGGATCCAAAGTTTCGTCAAGTGTTGGATATCATTGAAGATTCTAAGAAATCCAACAAGGGTAAATCCACCAACAATAGAAGACGTAAGACGGAAAAGGAAGAAGACGCTGAATTATTACAGGATGAAGAAAACGAGGATGCTGGATTTGTAGAATTTACTAAATCACCAGGTTATATTCATGGTGAATTGAGACCATACCAAATTGCTGGTTTGAATTGGTTGGTTTCGTTACATGAGAATAATATATCAGGTATCCTTGCTGATGAAATGGGACTTGGTAAGACATTACAAACTATTTCTTTCTTAGGTTATTTGCGTTATATTAAGAAAATCAATGGACCACATCTTGTTGTTGTTCCTAAATCCACCTTGGATAATTGGTCAAGAGAATTTGCTAAATGGACACCGGATGTGAGTACTTTTGTTCTTCAAGGTGATAAAGAACACAGAGGTGGTTTGATTAAGGATCGTTTGATGACTTGTGATTTTGATGTTTGTATTACTTCATATGAAATTGTTATTCGTGAAAAGGCACAATTCAGAAAATTCAATTGGGAATATATTATCATTGATGAAGCTCATAGAATCAAGAACGAGGAATCTATGTTGTCTCAAATCATTCGTATGTTTCATTCCAAAAATAGATTATTGATCACTGGTACTCCATTGCAGAATAACCTTCATGAATTATGGGCACTATTGAATTTTATTCTGCCTGATGTTTTTTCAGACTCGGAAACTTTTGATCAATGGTTCTTAGCAACCAGTGAAAATACACCAGATCCTAGTGTCTCCCAAGAAGAACAAGAAACTGCTAAACAGGACCAAGTTGTTGAACAATTGCATAAAGTTTTGAAACCATTCTTGTTACGTCGTATTAAGAATGATGTTGAAAAATCATTATTACCAAAGATTGAAACTAATGTTTATGTGAACATGTCAGAAATGCAAAAGAATTGGTATAAGTCTATTCTTGAAAAGGATATTGATGCAGTGAATGGTGCTAATGGTAAGAGAGAATCAAAGACCAGATTATTGAACATTGTCATGCAATTGAGAAAATGCTGTAATCATCCATATTTATTTGATGGTGCTGAACCGGGTCCACCATATACCACCGATGAACATTTGGTTTACAATTCCAAAAAACTAGAAGTGTTGGATAAACTATTAAAAAAATTCAAAAAGGAAGGTTCCAGAGTATTGATTTTCAGTCAGATGTCAAGAATGTTGGATATTTTGGAAGATTATTGTGTTTTCAGAGATTATCAATATTGTCGTATTGATGGTCAAACAGATCATGCTGATCGTATCAGTGCAATTGATGAATATAACGCACCTGATTCTGAAAAATTTGTGTTTTTGTTAACTACTAGAGCTGGTGGTTTAGGTATCAATTTAACCACTGCTGATATTGTGGTGTTGTATGATTCCGATTGGAATCCACAAGCTGATTTACAAGCAATGGATAGAGCTCATAGAATTGGTCAAACTAAGCAGGTTAGAGTTTTTAGATTTATCACTGATAATGCAATTGAAGAAAAAGTCTTGGAAAGAGCCACGCAGAAATTAAGATTAGATCAATTGGTTATTCAGCAGGGTCGAAATGCACCAACAAACCAAGCTAATTCGAAAGATGATTTATTGAATATGATTCAACACGGTGCTTCAGAGATCTTCAGTGAGCCAACTAAAAGTGAAACCAATGGTGATGATGAATTTGATTTGGATGCATTGTTAGCTAAATCAGAAGCAAAGACTACAGAATTAGCAAGCAGATATGAAAAATTAGGCCTTGATGATTTACAGAAATTTACGTCTGATTCAGCATATGAATGGAATGGTACTGATTTCAAAAAGAAAAACAATGATCCAAAATTGAAAGCCATACAATGGATTAATCCATCCAAGAGAGAAAGAAAAGAGAATTATTCCGTTGATATGTACTACAAGGATGTTTTGAATACTGGTGGCAGAACCGCAACTGATAAGAAACAACCAAGAGCACCAAAACAACCAAATGTCTTTGATCATCAATTCTATCCAGCAAGACTGCAAGTTCTGTTAGATAAAGAGATTGCATATTTCAGAAAGACCATTGATTATAGGGTTGAATTAGCAAGTGGTTCCAATAACGATTTATCGCAACGTGAAGCAGAACAACAGCTAGCACAATTAGAAATCACTAATGCTGAACCGTTAACTGAAGAAGAAGAAAAGGAGAAGGTCGAGTTGATTCAACAAGGTTATTCCAATTGGAACAGACGTGATTTCCAAGCATTCATCCAAGCATGTGGTAAATACGGCAGAAATTCAATTACTTTAATTGCATCTGAATTCCCTGATAAAACCATTGATGAAGTCAAAGAATATGCTAAGGCATTCTGGCAAAATTATAAACAAATTGATGGGTATGAAAGAAACATCGCAACTATCGAACAAGGTGAAGAAAAAATCAGAAAGGCGAAGTTACAGAGAGAAGCACTAAGAGTCAAATTATCACAATATACTAACCCATTACAAGATTTGGTGTTGAAATACCCACCATCTTCCAACAATAAGAGACTTTTCTCAGACGAAGAAGACAGATATTTGCTTGTTCAACTTTACCGATATGGATTAGATAGACCTGCTCTATATGAGAGAATCAGAGACAGTGTCAGATCATCACCATTATTCAGATTCGATTTCTTCATTCAATCAAGAACAACAGCAGAGTTGTCTAGAAGATGTACCACTTTGTTGGCATGTGTCACTAAAGAGTTTGATGCATCCAGCTTCAGCCCATATAAGAAAAGATCAAGAAGGGAAGAGACGCCTACTTTGGAAGAAGAGTTGGAATATCTAGAAGATGAGCCAGTCACTAAGAAAGGAAAGAGTTCAAGAGGAATTTCAAGGGGTAATTCAAAATCGTCTTAGGTATCATATACTTATCAATGTACAACCGTTGTAGTATTATCTTAACCTATCATATAGTCAAGAATGGATCATGTAAGTGATTCTTCTATAGTAGTGTCGTTTCTTTTCGTTATGTAATAAAATCCCTTTTTTCTTTTTTTCTTAGTCAGCGTCTCTTTTTTTACTACTTCATTTCTAATCAGAAGCCTGATCAACAACAAACACTCCGAAGACACCTCAATAACCATAAACAGCTACAAAAATGACGGTTGTGTCGCCACAGACGCTGCCCGTGGACGCGGCATTTGACAGCATGCACCTCAAAGAACCAGAACCAGAGCACTGTCCCGGCCCAGAATCAGAAAACGCAGGTAAAGGCGATGCCTGTGAAGGTTGTGCCAACAAAGAGATCTGTGAATCACTACCTAAGGGCCCAGACCCAGACATCCCACTGATAAACCAAAGACTGGCAAACATCGACCACAAGATCCTTGTCCTTTCGGGAAAGGGTGGTGTTGGGAAGTCAACGTTCACGTCGATGTTGTCCTGGGCGTTGGCTGCTGATCCAGATTTAGAAGTCGGTGCCATGGATCTTGATATCTGCGGGCCTTCATTGCCAAAGATGTTGGGTGCTGAAGGTGAGAGTATACATAGTTCGAACTCTGGGTGGACGCCTGTATATGTGAATGATAATTTGGGGATGATGTCGATTGGGTTTATGTTACCTAAGTCTGATTCAGCGATCATATGGAGAGGTGCAAAGAAGAACGGATTGATCAAGCAGTTCTTGAAAGATGTTGACTGGGGTCATTTGGACTATTTGATCATTGATACGCCACCAGGTACCTCTGACGAACATATCTCAGTGAATACCTACTTGAAAGAGTCAGGAATAGACGGTGCGTTGATTGTCACTACTCCTCAGGAAGTTGCATTGTTGGATGTCCGTAAAGAGATAGATTTTTGCAGAAAAGCAGGTATTAAGATATTAGGACTGGTGGAGAACATGTCTGGTTTTGTCTGTCCTAATTGTAAAGGTGAATCCAAGATTTTCAAGCCAACAACTGGTGGTGGTGAAAAGTTAGCCAGAGAATTCGATATTCCGTTTCTTGGTTCAGTTCCGTTAGATCCAAGGATTGGTAAGGCATGTGATTCTGGTGAGAGTTTCCTGGATTTGTATCCAGATTCGCCAGCGTCTACGGCCATATTGGACGTTGTTGACAGTTTGATCGATTCATTATAATTGGTTCTTGCATTTTTTTGGTTTCACTTGGGGGTTTGTGTATTATTTATTTAGTTTAGTCATATCTACATTTTCAATAAAGGTTATTACTTTATACTGATATCTCTAACAATAAGGATTTAATATTATACAAAATGACTTTTATTCTAAACTCCAGTCAGTATCTGTTTGAAGTATTCAATGGCGAAATCTTTAGCAAAATATGGTGCGTCTTCACCTAACGGCAATTTCAACACTTTCTGTTTATCAAGCTCCATGAATGATTGTCCATCTGATCGTGATGATTGAATCAGACTTGTAGCAACTTTCTTTGACATCAACCTAACTGCAACTTTAATCTTGAAATTAGTTTGTTTGACATGAGGCAAATGTTCAACCAAATACCTTAGTGAACTTTCATTGTTGACTTTGACTGATTGAATATAGTTCTTATAGACTAACAAACCAATATTCCAATCCTTAATAGCATGCTGTTCAGGGAATCGTAAGATATATTCTTCCAATAGTTTCAGCTTTGAACCATTGTTTATCACGGCAGCAGGAGCAACGTTGGTTATTATAGCTTTATGTGCCTCTTCATAATTTTCAGCATCTAATAAATAGGAACATTCTTTCCAGATATCACCATTGAATCTGTAAAATAATGCTCTCGATTCAATGATCAACTTTCCTGGAACTTCTAAAACAGATGATAAGTTTTCAAGTAAACCATCAATAAGTGAGAATTTTTCAATATTCACAGCAATGAGTTTTGAGATACTCAAGTTAACTTGTTCATTATTGTCTAAATGTGACAAAACAAAAACACCCTCTTCATATAATTCATTCGCAAATAATTCTTCAGCATATGCTAAGGTCAACTTATCCCCAACAACAGAATTTTCACTTCCAAAACTCAACTGTTTAGTAGATCTAATCAAGATCTCAAACATATACCACTGTAAACTAGCACCAAACTTCTGATCATTGTTAATTGAAGCAAATATTTCTTTGATTTCATATTTCCCATCCTGTTGACTCACAAATAACTTCAATAATGCAAATTGTGTGATATCTTCATGACGAATTTCTGATGATGCTTTAGATTCAATGAATGTAGTTAATAATGTGGATAACGATTTATTCAAGTCCCCATATGACAACAATAGACTTAATTTAGCTTTCCATGATAAACCATCAGTGACATTGAAATAAGTCTCTGAATGTAATGGATCACCCTTCAATAAATAATAGATCTTCAATAGGTTGATTGGAATGGTCTTAAGGATGGAGTTGGTCTTCCAGTATTCAATTTGTTTAGCAGCACTGAACTTCACTTCTGGATCATTAGAGCCCAACAATGTGATAAGGACGGATAAATGTGGATTTCTCGATTTGAAAGCCAGTTTTGAAGCATCAGCGACATCACCTAGCACCAAGGACAAAAAGACCTTCTCAAGCGAGTCAGCACTCTTGGAAATTAAACCATCAATTTCGTCTTGAATCTCAGTTTGAATCCAACTAGACAACCCTTTACGATGCTTGACATCTAAAATACGAACAGTGACTTCAGGTCTTTGGATACCATTGATTTCATGACCTAGATCCTGGGCATCAAAGATCACAGATGCTAATTTCCAAACTGATGCAACTTTGAATTCTGGATGGTCTTCAAAAGCAGCCGTGATGAATTTGAAGCTTAGTTTTGAATTTGGTGAAACTAATGGGAACCCATTCCTTCTTTGGACAATCTTCGATTGTTTGATATGTTCCTTGTAAACAGTTTTCATGAATGATTTATCTTGAACATCAAATAGGTTGGGTGCTGGTTTTGTTGTGATTTCAACGTTTGATGAAGGATCTTTGATGACTAGACCATTTTCACTTGAGAATGAAACAACTTTATAGTCATTCACTCTCAGCTCCTTCTTAATCTTTTGAACTTGATGCTTTGCAGTGTTTGCCAAATAACCAGAAACTAAACCATCAATATTGCTAGCATAGTCACGTTTGAAATCAATTTCAGCAAATGCAGAGTTGGATCTAGATGATAATTCAAGTTGTTGATCCCAATCATCAGCAGTAGCTAAATCAAGTTCATTATTCAAATATGCAAAATCCTTTTCATCAACATCAACAGGTTCAAATTGCTTTTCTTGATATCCGGCAAGCTCATCCTCAGATTCATCAACTATAAGGGAGTCTTCACTATTATCAAATGATACTACGTCATTCTGAGAAACCAAGTCGACACGAGCATCATCACTTAGCAAACCTTCATCTTTCTCAAGGATATGGTTTTCTGGTCTAAGTAGTTCGAATGAAACATTGTCTTCATCATCATCGTCATCATCAATGACAAAGCTTCCAGGCATTGAAAAACTAACTTCCCCATTGAATGACTTATCCTGTCTTCTCTTTCTGAAGACAAAAGTATCTTCATTTGAATTTCTTGGTTTGATTCTCTTCGTGGGAATTCTAGATTCATTGATGAACGGTGGTTTAGCAACATCTGCTTTCTTTTCCTGTCTCAAATTGCTAAGTGGTCTATCTTCCTTGACATCAGCTTTCTTTGGGAGTTTTCCAGATTCATCAGCGGCATCAACAACGACGACATCGTCATCATCATCGACTAAACCCCATATACTAAAATGTTCAACTTTGAAAGTCCATGAACCATTTATTGGATCGTATGCAACAAATTCCATATCATTCAATTCCTTCAATTTCTTGACAAATAATCTCAATTCAGTATCATTAGCAGCCAAGTTATCCAACTTCTTCTTACCACTCTTTCTTATTGGAAACACTTTATCAAGTGTAATAGTAGCTGGGACGTTCAATCCAGTACCTAATGGAACACTACCATTTGGGTACACTTCAACGGTCTTGTTCCTGTTGAATCTGACGATATTTGCAAACAGATAGCCTGGTAAATCAGACCAGAAGGTAGTCAAGTCAACAGGTAATTCGAAATGAATGGTACCATAGCCTTTTCTACCGATGGTGAAGTCCGGGATTTCTGATAATTGTCTTAATGACAATGATGATAGTTCTTGAATGGATGGAGAGCACCAATAGCCGTTATCTTCAGTAGTTGGTAGAGAAGCTGAAACTTCTTCTTGTTTGGATTCTGTACCTTTTTCATTATTATTGGTTTCTGGCTTATTAGCCCCGCTTGCTTGGTTTTCTTGTTCATCATGAACACCATTAGTTTTGGAACCACTGATATTGTTGAATGTTAAGACAGGTTCTGTTTCACTATCTAAGATTCTGACCTTCTTAGCACCGCCAGATTCACCAAATATCTTCAATCTTCTTGCCTCTGTTCTGCTTGGGTCAACTTCTAATTTCAAGAAAGCACTAGATGATGTAGATGAAATACCTCTTCTGTTCGAGGATCCAAATGATGATGCCAATGATGAGCCAAAAGATCTGAAAGATTTTTTGTTTGTGCTTGATGATGTAATGGTCTTTTCCGGGATTAAAGCTGTTTGAATCAGGTCTTTCTTTGGTGAAAACAATCCCTCAGCACTGAATTCATCAGATTTCAGTGTGTTGAATCTAGTTGAAAATCTTTCAAGCAATGATGATCTCGCATTAAAAATTGGACCTGGTGGGGTATTGGCACTTGAGAGACTTCTCTTTCTAGCACCAGAAGTATGATTAACAGTCTTGTTGGCCTTGGTGGAATCTGTTAATGATTTCGGTAGATCCTTGACATTGTACTGCTTGACTGGTGTTCCGATGGCAGTGTTGTTATTTAGCATATTTGATGTCTGAGAATTACCAAATAGCCGGCCTTGAGTTGGGGTAGCGGATGAGTTTCCAAATAATCCACCAGTGTTGGAGCCTTGGTTATTTCCAAATAGTGAGTTTCCAGCAGCCGTGCTGGGTGAAGAGGCAGCATTTCCAAATAGTCCACCAGTTGGTTTGTTCTGAGAAACATTATTACCAAACACGCCTGATGAAGTAGATTGGGTATTGCTTCCAAACTGATTGGTTGTAGCCGACTTGTCACCGAATAGACCACCACTATTGGACGCATTATTAGCACCAGAATTTCCAAATAGTCCACCAGTTGTGTTCGTGCTAGTATTTGCATTTGATGAACCAAATAGGCCACCAGCTGGAGATGAAGTTTGGATGTTATTGTTGTTGTTATTACCAAAAAGACCACCCGAGGACGGGTTGGTTTGGGTGTTGCTGTTACCAAATAATCCACCAGATGTGGTATTGTTCTGAACTGATGTGTTACCAAACAAACCAGTTGATGGGGTAGTAGAAGCAGTGTTCGTTTTGTTGCCAAATAAACCACCGGTAGAACCATTAGATTGACTGTTACCAAACATACCAGACGATTGAGTATTGTTGGTAGAGGAATTACCAAACAAACCACCAGAAGTAGTAGCTGGCTTTGCGCCGAACAGACCGCCCGAGCTATTTGTATTGTTATTGGCTGAGAAAGTATTCCCAGATCCAAAACTGGATCCTGAATTGCTAAACATATTGTTTGTTTCCTGTTTTGAGCTGCAACTTCAGATCCCAAAATAGTCTCAATTCGCCGTATTTGTGCAATTTCTTGAAATTCAACAGAGCAATAGAGCACACGGGAAGCCTAAACAGTAAAACAGACGTGATTTCTAGGAGAACCAGCAGCTTTTTGAAGTATTATTTCAAACCTCACTTTGGAAGATCTGAAAGTAAACAAAACTTTTCTGATTTTCCAGACGAGGCGACTTCCGGTTCGAACTTCCGGGCATGAACTTCACTTGGATTTGGGCAAGGCGTCGCTAAGCAACCGGCCGGAAACGTTACACGGTGCACAGTACACCTTTCTTTCCTCTTCATATTCATTTCAGTGTATTTGTCACCTTCATAGAGGCTTCTCAGACGTAATGAGACTGTGCAATTCTGCCAAATAGGTTACGAGCCTTCTTATTTCGAGCGATGAGTTTACCCGGTGATGAAGTTTTTTTCTTTTATTTTTTTAAAATTTTTAGGTAAAAAATTCAAGTCAAAACATTAGATACCTCCAATCAACGAACAAATCAAAAGCCAATCAAAGCCGCTGTCACCATGGATATCTCTAAGCCTGTCGGTTCTGAGATCACTTCCGTCGATTTTGGTGTGATGTCTGCTGAGGAGGTCAGAAAGCTCTCAGCCAAGCAGATCACCAATCCCACCGTCTTTGACAACTTGGGACATCCTATCTCTGGTGGTTTGTACGACCTGGCATTGGGTGCGTTCCTCAGAAATCAGTGTGCCACATGTGGTCTGGATGACAAGTTTTGTCCTGGTCATCAAGGTCACATAGAACTTCCTATCCCAGTCTACAACCCATTGTTTTTCAATCAATTATACATCTTCTTGAGATCTACATGTCTTTTCTGTCATAATTTCAAACTATCCAAACTTGAGGTTCAGCGTTACACTTTGAAGTTGAAGCTGATCCAGTATGGTTTATTGGCAGAATCCATTGAGTTTGACAACATCACCACCATTGGTGCCGTCGATATTGATGAAAATGAACAAGAAGAAGGTCTGGAATTTCAAACAAAGAAAGATCCAAGCATTGAAAGAGAATTAAGACAGAAGAGACAAGAGTTTGTTGATGTTGCCATCGCCAAAGCTTTGAGTGAAGGTAGAACTACTGAACAGGGTACCCAAACTGCATCTGTCAATGAAGAGCGTAAAGCTTTGATCCATGATTTCTACAAGAAATTATTAGGAAGACCAAAATGTGACAATTGTAAGATGTATTCCCCAAAATTTAGAAAGGATGGTTTTACCAAGTTATTTGAACAGCCATTAGCTCAAAAACAACAGGTTAACAATAGATTGAAAGGTCTATCTCGTGGTAACATGACCAAAAACCAAGAAAAATCTTCAAATGATGAAAATATGGATGTTGATACTCCTGAATCAGCACCACTCTCGCAACAAGCAACTACTGGCTCCAAATACGTCTTATCTACCGAAGTCAGAAACATCATGCGTGTTATGTTCAAGAAGGAAGATGAAGTGCTACATTACTTATTCCATTCAAGACCAAACTCGACAGATGAGGTCACTGCCGAATTATTCTTCTTACAAGCTGTTGTTGTACCACCAACCAGATTTAGATTACCATCTAAACTAGGTGATGAAATTCATGAAAACTCCCAAAATGAATTGTTATCAAAGATCTTGAATACTTCATTGCTGATCAGAGATTTCAATGATCAAATCTCAAATGTTGAAAAAGACAAGATGACTGTCGAAGAAAGAAAAATCACTTTTAACAGATTGATGAATGCATTTGTTACTTTGCAAAATGATGTCAATGGTTTCATTGATTCCACCAAAAACCAAAACGCCCCAGCTGGTAAAGTTCCAACCCCAGGTATCAAACAAGCCTTAGAAAAGAAAGAAGGTTTATTTAGGAAGCATATGATGGGTAAGCGTGTTAACTACGCTGCTCGTTCTGTTATTTCACCAGATCCAAATATTGAAACTAATCAAATCGGTGTTCCACCAGTCTTTGCTGTTAAATTGACATACCCAGAACCGGTCACTGCTCACAATGCTGCTGAATTGCGTCAAGCTGTTATCAATGGTCCTGATAAATGGCCAGGTGCTATCCAAATCCAAAATGAAGATGGTTCTTTGGTCTCATTGATCGGTATGACTCTAGATCAAAGAAAAGCCCTAGCAAACCAATTGTTAACTCCAACTGGTAACACCTCCCATGTTTTGAACAAGAAAGTCTACCGTCATATCAAGAACAATGATGTTGTGTTAATGAATCGTCAGCCTACTTTGCATAAGGCTTCTATGATGGGTCATAAAGTTAAAGTTTTACCTGGTGAAAAGACACTGAGATTGCATTATGCAAATACCAATGCTTATAATGCTGATTTTGATGGTGATGAAATGAATATGCATTTCCCACAAAATGAAAATGCTAAGTCAGAAGCATTACATTTAGCCAACACTGATTCTCAGTATTTGACTCCAACTTCTGGTTCTCCATTAAGAGGTTTGATTCAAGATCATATTTCCGCCGGTGTTTGGATCACTAATAAAGATTCCTTCTTCACCAGAGAAGAATACCAACAATATGTTTACAGTTGTGTTCGTCCAGAAGATGGACATGCTACTAGATCTAAATTGATCACTGTTCCACCATCTGTCATTAAACCAGTTCCATTATGGACTGGTAAACAAATCATCACTACTGTTTTGCTAAACATCACACCAGCTGATATGCCAGGTATCAATTTATTATCCAAAAACAAGATTAAAAATGATTACTGGGGTAAAGGTTCTCAAGAAAATGAGGTTCTTTTCAGAAATGGTGAATTGTTATGTGGTATCTTAGATAAATCCCAATATGGTTCATCTGAATATGGTATTGTCCATTCCTTACATGAAGTTTATGGTCCAAATGTTGCTGGTAAATCACTGTCTGTCTTGGGTAGATTATTCACTAACTACATTCAAAACACTGCATTCACTTGTGGTATGGATGATTTACGTTTGACTGACGAAGGTAACCAATGGAGATTTGAAATCTTAATGACCTCTGTTGATGTGGGTCGTTTAGCTGCTGCTGAAGTCACCAACTTAGACAAAGACACCAAAGTCACTGATCCAGAATTCTTGAAACGTTTAGAAGAAGTTTATCGTAATAATAACAAGTCCGGTATTTTGGATGCTGTCACTCAATCCAAGGTCAATACTATTACTTCGCAAGTTGTCGCCAAGTGTGTTCCAGATGGTACTATGAAAAGATTTCCATACAATTCTATGCAAGCTATGGCCTTGTCTGGTGCTAAAGGATCTAATGTTAATGTTTCCCAAATTATGTGTTTGTTAGGTCAACAAGCTTTAGAAGGTAGACGTGTTCCTGTCATGGTCAGTGGTAAAACTTTACCATCCTTCAAAGCTTATGAAACAGATGCTAGAGCTGGTGGTTATATTAAGGGCCGTTTCTACTCTGGTATTAGACCTCAAGAATATTATTTCCATTGTATGGCTGGTCGTGAAGGTTTGATTGATACTGCTGTTAAAACTTCTAGATCTGGTTATTTGCAACGTTGTTTGACCAAACAATTGGAAGGTGTTCATGTTTCTTATGATAACTCTGTTAGAGATGGTGATGGTTCTTTGATCCAATTCTTATATGGTGGTGATGCTGTTGATGTTACTAAAGAATCACACATGAATCAATTCAAATTCTGTCTTGATAATTATGATGCTATGTTACAGAAATACGATCCAACTGCATTAGTTAACCATTTGGATACTGAATCTGCTGTTAAATACACCAAAAAGGTTAAGAAGAACTTGAAGAAGAACAAAGATATTCCACATTATGCTCAATCTACCAAATATGATCCTGCATTATCCATTTATAACCCATCCAAGTATTTGGGTTCTGTCTCAGAGAAATTCGAATCTAAATTAGATGATTTCATTGGAAAGAACAAATCCTTATTTGAAGAATCCAGCATCAATGATAAGAAATTCCGTGTTTTGATGCAATTGAAATATATGCGTTCATTGATTAATCCAGGTGAATCTGTTGGTATTATTGCATCACAATCTGTTGGTGAACCATCTACTCAAATGACATTGAACACTTTCCACTTTGCTGGTCATGGTGCTGCTAATGTTACTTTAGGTATTCCTCGTATGAGAGAAATTATTATGACAGCCTCTGCTGCTATTAAGACCCCACAGATGACATTACCTATCAAAGATGAAGTTTCTGATGAACAAGCTGATGCTTTCTGTCGTTCAGTTGCTAAAGTTGTCTTGTCAGAGTTGGTCAATTATGTTAGTGTTACTGAAACTTCTGCCGATACTACTGAAAACCGTGGTAAGACCTATGATATCGATTTCAAATTCTTCGATTCAGAATCTTATCATGAAGAATATGATGTTTCAAAAGAACAATTAGAACAAGTCTTTGTCCAAAAATTCCTAAAGACTTTGGAATTCCAAATTTCAAGAGAAGTCAAGAAACAAAAGAAAGGAAGATCAGAATCATTACCTGAAGTTGGTAAAGCTATTCCTCAATCTAAGACTGATGCTGCTGTTGTGTCTCGTTCTAATGAAGATAACGATGCTGATGATGATAGAGATCGTTCTAAGGGTAACGAAGCTGTCTCCTATGATGAACCAGATGAAGATGAAATTGAAACAATGAGAAAGGCCGAAGCCTCTTCTGAAGACGAAGTTGACTCTGACTCCGATTCTGACTCTGACTCTGATAAAGAAGATGAAGAAGAAGAGACCACTGGTGAATTATCTAAATCTGCTAGAGATCGTCAATCCGGTGTTATTGGTGCTCATGATATGATTACCAAGTTCAACTTTGATGATAAAGATGGTAAATGGTGTAACTTCAGATTGGAATTACCAGCAGAAACTCAGAAATTATTGATGGTTAATATTGTTGAAGATGTTTGTCGTAAGGTTGTTGTTAAAGAAGTTCCAAGAATTGGTCGTTGTTTACATCCTCAACCAGAAAATGGTAAACGTGTCTTAACCACTGAAGGTGTCAACTTCCAAGCCATGTGGGATCAAGATGATTTCGTTGATGTCAATGGTATCACTTCCAATGATGTTGCTGCTGTTTTACGTGTCTATGGTGTTGAAGCTGCAAGAAACACTATTGTCAATGAAATTCAAAACGTTTTCGCACGTTATGCTATTTCTGTTTCAAGACGTCATTTGGATTTGATTGGTGATATGATGACCAGAGAAGGTTCATACTTGGCTTTCAACCGTCAAGGTATTGATTCCTCAACCTCTTCATTTATGAAAATGTCTTACGAAACCACTTGTCAATTTTTGACTAAGGCCGTCTTGGATAATGATCGTGAAAAATTAGAGTCACCATCCGCCCGTATTGTCATGGGTAAATTATCGGGTGTTGGTACGGGTTCTTTTGATCTATTGGCCAAGATGCCAGGCACTGCTTAGACTTTGTAATATTATTAATTTTGGAGATATTTGGGACTGTACATTAGAGTTTTTTATAGTTATACCTTTTATTTAGATAAGAGAAGTAAAAAATGCATATAGATAACACTATTGAGCTACGTAGATAATAGATAAGTATAACAGATGAATTCCTTATAAAAATATACACACATTAAACATTCCAGATAAATAGAATGATAAGGAAACAGAAGAATGAAACATGAAAGTCATTATTTGATGTCGAAAATGGTCTTCAAGGAACGTAGTAGTAACCAGTCGTCTCTTGTAACTTGGTCTCTGAAAGCTGGATCCTTCAAAGTATCAATGGATCTTCTTGAAATTAATGAATATAACGCATCTTTTTCATCAACATGACGACCCCAAACTGGTTGAGCACTTGATGGATTTTCCAAACGAACAGCAACACCAGCATTGGTTTGACCCTTTTTAACGTGATCAACCGACTTGTGGTTAACTTCTAAGGAAGCAACTTTACCCAACACCATAGTAGTCTTGACTTTGGTTTCTGGATCTACTTTAACAGCACAAATTGGAGTACCAATCTTCAAAGTACCTTCGATAACATCAACACCGATAATCATTGGGTTACGTTTGTTGATAATTTGAACAGTCTTCAGGACACATGGATAAATGGCATATTCCAAGAAGTCCTTACGACGAGCATCCAATAATTTCTCTTGGTAAGTAGTAAAAGCATCGAACAAATGATAAATAATATCAGCTTGGAAGATCTTGACACCTTCTTGTTCAGCATAGTGTTCAGCTTCTTTGTCAATCTTCACATCGAAACACAACATGACAGCATATTCCTTGGCTTTTTCCAACATAGCAGTGGCTTTAATAACATCACGTTTGTAAACTGGACCTAAACCAATAGACATGACTGGAATCTTCATATCTTTCAAGAAGTCTAACAAAGCCTCTAAAGAACCTAAAGTTGAGGCTTGAACAACAACACCCTTACCGGAAGCATCAACAGAGTCCAACAAACCAGTCAAATCATCCATGACCTCTTCCATCATTTCTTCTTCGTCATCATCCTCACCAACAACTAACAATCTTGAACCAGAAACAGCCTTTTCTAAATCATTAGCAGCAAGCTTAACACCTAAAGCAGCTTTAACTTCTTTATGGTGAACATAATCAGACTTCAAACGTAATTCTCGTAATGGCTGTGGTGTTAACAAGGCACGAATATTCGTTGCTATAGGGCCATTCATACCACACAGCACTATACGATCACCTTCTCTTAAGTAACCATTAGATAAGATAACATCAATGGTAGTACCGAAACCTTCAACAACTTTAACTTCCAGAACCGTAGCTTCAACATGAGATAAGTACATCAATTGTTTTGACATTCTCTTTTGAGTCAATTCTAATAATAACCATAACAAGTCTGGAACACCTTCACCGGTAACAGCAGAAGTTGGGACAATAGAAACATATTTAGCCATATTTCTGTTTTGGAAATATAATTCAGAGTTCAAACCTTGTTCAGCTAATGCAACTTTGATTTGAGTGTATCTGTCTTCGAATTCTTGTTGAACAGCTCTAGATTGTTTGTTGAAAGAATCTCTGAATGAGTTATTTGGGGTTGTTTGCCAATCGTATAAACGATCGATTTTGTTCAACGCAACAATGAATGGAGCTTTTCTTTCTCTCAACAATCTAATAGATTCAAGAGTCTGTTGTTCTAAACCATGCATAATATCAATAACCAAGATAGCAATGTTACATAAGGACGAACCTCTGGAACGTAAGTTAGAGAAAGATTCGTGCCCCGGAGTATCAATAACTAACAAACCTGGAACATCGAAAGTTTGTTTTTCATATTGAGCCATGACAGCAGTTTTTTGTTTGATTGCATCAATTGGGAAGTAAGTAGCACCGATTTGTTGGGTAATACCACCAGCTTCACCACCTTGGACATTGGTTTGACGAATCTTATCCAATAATTTGGTTTTACCAGTATCAACATGACCCAAAATACAACAAATTGGAGAACGTAAATCATTGGCTTTATCATCTTTCTTGGAATCTTTCTTCTTGGAGACAGCTTTAGATTTGGCAGCGGCAGCAGCAGCTTCCTCTTCGGCAGCCTTTTGAGCTTCAGCAGCTTTGATGGCAGCTTCAGCTTCTTCGGCCTCTTGTTGTTCTTCTGGTGCGCTTTCAGTGGATTCAGATTTGACTTCTTCAGCAGCTTCATCTTCAGCACCAGCAGTTTCCCAATCATCAGCAGCAGGTTCATCATCTTCTAATGCAAGAGCTTCCCAATCATCAATGAAGGCTTCGTCTTGTGGATCGTCCGCCTTCTTGACTTCTTTCTTAGCAGCTTCAGCTGCACTCTCCTTCTTAACGTTCTTCTTCTTCTTTGAACCGTAAACGAGCTTCTTCTTTGGAGCTTCACTAGAGTTTTGTAAACCTTCAACAATAAGATTACCAGAGGCTAAAAGAGCTTCACGACGACGTTCTAACAATTTCTTTTCCTCTTTTTGCTTCTTGGTCAGTAATTTACCTTCAGCTTTCAATTGTTCTTTCTTCAATCTATCTTTTTCTTTCTTAGCAGCTCTTGCAACTTCTCTTTCAGCTTCTTCTTTAGCCAATTTCTCTTGTTCTTCCTTTTCTAGGCGATCTTCTTCCTCTTGTAAACGACGTTCTTCTTCTTCAGCTTGCTTTTTCAATTCTAATTGACGTTTCAAAGCACCTAAACCAGCTGGAACCTTTTTCTTGTTTGCTGCTGGAACTGGTTTTGAAGCTTCTTTGTTCTTTTCTTCAGGAGCAGGAGATGAAGTTTGAGATGAGGTGTTATCAGCCTTGTTATCTTTCTGAGAAGCTTTCTTCTTAGCAGCTAATTCTTTCTTACGCTGTTTCTCTTTTTCTTTCTTTTCTTTTTCCTTTTCTTTCTTGGATTTGATAACTGGACCGTTGCCATTACCCTTTGGAGCTTCATTGACCTTGGTTTGCTTCTTATCTTTGTTCTTTTTCAAAGCAGCCATGAAATCGCCACCGAAATCATCGTCAGTGGCCTCAGCTGGGGCAGAAGGTGCTGAATCTTCAGTTGTAGCTTCGTCAGCAGCTGGTGTTGCTTCTTGAGTTAGGATCTCTTCGCCAATCTGATCTTCCCAGTCAGCGACGACGTTCTTTCCCTTTTTACCTTTCGCCATCTTTACAATATTTTTCAAGGATTTAATGCCTTAATTTGATCTTGAACACGATTTTTCAATAACTAATTTTTCACTTTCTTCCATCAAAAAAATTTCAGTATTTTTTTCTTGGTTAGGGCACGCTTAGTAACATGAAATAAAAAAAAATGTTGATCAAAAAAGTTTGGTAAAGACTTGTAGAGATCAGAAGATTAGGTCGAATACTCTCATTATAGTCTAGGAAATACATTCAAGATGTCAACCACAGTGGATAAGATCAAGAATATTGAAGTATGTCTTTTCTGGAGAAATTCGATGGAGTTTGAGGTCCGATGTGGCAAGACAAAGAAGTCAAATGAGTCTCATTTAGAGCACATCTCACCATGAATCCGTCAATACTGTCTCAAGAAGCCCGATACTAACTATGTTTCACAGGAAGAAATGGCGCGTACCCAGCGTAACAAGAACACTGAGTTCCATTTGGGTCAACTTAAGGCTAAGTTAGCCAAGTTGAAAAGGGAACTTATTGCACCAACAGGTTCAGGTGGTGGTGGTGGTGGTCAAGGTTTCGAAGTTGCAAAGACCGGTCAGGCCACTGTTGGTTTCGTTGGTTTCCCATCTGTTGGTAAATCTACTTTATTGTCCAAAGTCACTGGTACTCACTCTGAAGTTGCTGCGTATGAGTTCACTACATTAACCACTGTTCCTGGTGTTATCAAATATAAAGGTGCTAAGATTCAAATGTTGGACTTGCCAGGTATTATTGAAGGTGCTAAGGATGGTAGAGGTAGAGGTAAGCAAGTTATTGCTGTTGCCAGAACCTGTGACTTGATTTTCATTGTTCTTGATGTCAACAAACCATTACATCATAAACAAATCATCGAGAAAGAATTGGAAGGTTTCGGTATCAGATTAAACAAAGAACCACCAAACATCATCATCAAGAAAAAAGATAAAGGTGGTTTGAACGTCACTAATACTGTTCCCATGACTAAGATAGATAAAGATGAAATCAGAGCTGTCATGTCTGAATATAGAATAAATTCAGCCGATATTCAAATCAGAATGGATGCTACTGTTGATGACTTGATTGATGCTTTAGAAATCCAACAAAGAAAATATATTCCTGCAGTTTACGTTTTGAACAAGATTGATTCCTTCACCATTGAAGAATTAGATTTACTAAACAGAGTTCCAAATGCTGTGCCAATCAGTAGTGGACAAGAATGGAACTTGGATGAATTATTAGAAGTCATGTGGGATAGATTGAATTTAGTTCGTGTCTACACAAAACCAAAGGGTCAGCTTCCTGATTTCTCAGATCCAGTTGTCTTGAGAACAGGTCGTTGTTCTATTGAAGATTTCTGTAACTCGATCCATAAAAGTTTGGTTGAAGATTTCAAGAATGCTGTTGTTTATGGAACTAGTGTCAAACATCAACCTCAATACGTTGGTTTAAGTCATGTTTTAGAAGATGAAGATGTTGTTACTATCTTGAAGAAATAATGGGCTTTTCCTCAGATACCTTTTTTGCATTCATCTTTCATCACTTGTATACTATATTCAATCTAATTATTTATCGCATTCTTCTAACCAAAGAGATATTTTCTACACAAGCAGTCAGACAAACATACCAATATTTTAAGTTTTTAGTTTATACAATAGGAAATGAAGTGAACAATAAAACAAATAATGAAAAGCACTAGCGTAACAGAATGATAAGATTTGAAAAGATTTTACATCACTCTTTTCAGATTTCTTGGACTGGCAATTTCAGCATCTTCATGATCAGTGATATCAGAAACAGATCTCTTAGATTTCAGTCCCATTGGTGCACCACCAAATTGCTTTCTTGCCTTCAAACTGATATGGAACTTGACCATCTCATTAGCATAGAATCCAAACTCATCAAAACCTTTGACAGTTGGTCTGATTGATTTCAAATAACTGAAACTTGATGAAACATCACAATTCATCGCGTCTTGAATATAAGCCAACACGAAAGTTGATAATAAGTTATCATTACCATTCAAAGAAAACATCAAAATACCAGCAGATGGATCATTACGTTGGATACTATGAATTAATAAGAGGAAGTCATCCAAGACTCTTTGGAAATTGAGATTTGTGATAACTGCATTCGTTATTTGATTGTTTGTGAGTGCAGAGATGAGTGGAGTGAATTTTGAGTTGAATTTCATTAGCATTTCACCTTCATCTTCATTCAGTTTCTGTACACTGAAATTTGGATCAATTGAAACACAGGAAATTTTGTCATTTGGGACGTCTCTTAAGTAGTAGCTGCATTTTTGAGATGGCATTATACCGAAGATAAATTTGATGTTGTTTTGTGAAAGAAGATCGTACTGGGTGACGGAGTTTAACGGGCCAACCCACACATTGGATGAGATTTTCTGTGGTTGAAGTTGGTGGACTGTGTTTGCCAATGCGTGCTTGTTATGGAACTGATCAACGTTCATCATTTTCTTTATATGGTGTCGAATCTAAGAGGTGTATTTTGTGTAACCGAAGTGAAAAATCTCGGTGATGAAGTAGTGATTGTGTCAAAGCTGGGAAAAAAAGAGGGTAAACAACTGGGAGCGGTCGATGCGATCGAGACAATGAGATTCGGGACTGGTTTGTGTGTGGAACGTGCTTTTTGCGGTAGTCACTGCTCAACTCAAGTCAATCAAAGAAAGGAAATTGAACAAAGAAAGGAAAGGCGGCAGATTAAAAGTATTTTGAAGAAAGTCTGGGACTCGAACAAAAATTCTTGCGTCCGCAGACAGGTCGAGACGGACTCTGCAAAAAAGAAAAAAAAAATTTGATAAAAAAAAGATGCGCCGAAAAGAGTAAAAAGTCGCTAAAACATTTAACAGATACAGAAAAAAAGCGGGATTTCTTTAGCCGAACCACTTAGCGTCGTCTGGGTGTGATGATTGATTTACGCGTGATTTTCCTGTTCAATCCAATCGGAACTGAGAGCCACCCCAAATAATGGATGGAGTCTTTCAGGAAAGCCCGGAGTCCCTTCGATGGTCTAGTCCCTAAACCTTGCGTGTGGCCCCTACCGGGATGATAGAAGCTACGAAGCCAGCCACCTTCATAGTAATTCTCAGCATGGAAATTTTCCAACTCTCGCTGACTAAGCTGAATTCACAACACCAATCACGTGCTAATTTTATTCTTTCGGTAAGCGCCACATCCGAGGTTGACACATACATAGCAAACTTCCTTCAACCCAACAAAATCAAATACAAACAAACACCATTGTTTTGATTGAACAATTCATCACCACTATCATTAATAATGTTCTTACAAACCACATTCAGACTCGCTTCACGCTCGTTCAAGTCCAATTCAGGAATCCACAGATCTATCTGGAGGAAACTCTCAACTCATACTCTTAAGACACCTTCTTCGACCCTCACTTCATCAAGTGCTAGACTTGGTTTAGCTATTGGTGCCACTTCCGCATTATTATTACATACACATTCGAAGATCTTAAACGAGGTTGCAACTTTGAACGGCCTAAATGCTGGAATTGATACCAAAAACTACGGTTTGATTGATCCTTCCAAGGTTGAAAACCCAACTCGTTCAAGATTTGGTGGGAAATTAAACTATAAGCAACTTTCTTACGGTTCTATACTAGGTGTATTCTTTGGTGTTGTCATTGGTAAATTGTCAAGTGTCCTTGCGTTTATTGCTTTATCTGCCGTTTTGACTGCTCAATTCCTTCAATCGAGAGGTATTATTTCAGTTCCATGGACTTCAATTGTTAAAGTCGGTTCAGATAGAGTTGATATCAGACAACTATTCTTAGAAGATCCAAGTTTCAAAGTCACTTTTGCTTTGACTTTCTTGATTGCAGCTTTCAACATCTAGAGTAAGTACAGGGATCTATTGTATTATGAGTCTACCAAATAATGGGGCCATTAAGCTCTATCTGTTACAGTATATACAACAACTATAATCATATTTGATACAATTATATCCGCACTGAGTGTAAACCCCTTGATCGTCTCTACATCGGCCAGACACCGGGCTCGTTTAGAATCAGTCAATAATATCGTTCGCGCCAAATGATGGTTACCATACTTAAAAGGAAATATTCGCGAATATTCCACAGATAAAATTATGTCAGCAAGATTTTCAGAAATAAATACAAATCATGATAAACTTATTTCTTCAGTTTGTAATCAATTTGCCATTAACTCCAACTTCAATTCAAAGTCATGTCAGTGATTCATCCAGACACGGCCAATCATCAGTTCAAGTTCGAACCTTTTTTAAGACAAGAATACAACTTTGGACTGGATCCGGACAGACCAGTATGTCAATTTTGGAATGGTCATGGTGGTTGTCCAAATGGTGATCAATGCTACAACAAGCATGTATCGCCTATGTTTTCCAACAAGATTGTGTGTAAGCATTGGTTGCGTGGTCTATGTAAGAAAGGTGACCATTGTGAGTTCTTACATGAATACAATCTGAGAAAAATGCCAGAATGTTTGTTCTTCAGTAAGAACGGATTTTGCACACAGACACCTGAATGTCAGTATTTGCATATTGATCCGCAGACGAAGATTCCTGAGTGTTTGAATTATTCTAGAGGGTTCTGTCCAGAGGGTCCAAAGTGTAAGAACAGGCACATCAAGAAGATTATTTGTCAGAATTACCTTACTGGTTTCTGTCCAGATGGTCCATTCTGTGATCTAGCACATCCAAAATTCGATCTACTTCCGGAAAAGTTAAGAATCAGACCTGATAGACCATTGAATGCTATTAAGAAAGAAAATAAGAAGTCCATTCTGGAGATACAGATAGAAGAAGAAAGAAGAAAAGAAAGAGAACAGAGAGAAAAGGAGCAGAAGGAGAGGGACAGTCAAAACGATACTTGATTAAACAAATCTCAAAAATTATTTTTTAATGTGATTGATGACTTTTTTTTATATATTTTATTGTGTATATTAGTGTAATGAATAGCAAAAAGGTGAGACAAATGTAGTAGGAGAATGAGAATGACGATCCGTCCAGACTATATAGTCAATGATCTACAAGGTATCGATGTGTTCTATATATGCAAAAACTAAGGCCTCTTTATGGGGATATATGTACAATTCTTGTACTAAAACTGTAGAATTTCAACTTGAAGGTGGGATAATCGTTCAATGTTCTTCACGATTTTTTTATTGAAATTTGAGCATATCGTCCGTTATACTCGAGACTCGAGTGTCGTTGATAAGTACTGGTACGTTTACTGCTTTTCATAAAATTTCTTGTCGGGTATGAGACTTCAGTATTTGAGGACTCATGGTGAATCCTTTGCTGCAATAATTCATTTGAGTTTTCTAGATCCATAGACAATTCAACTACGTACTAATATTGACGCTGAAGGTGACTTTTCCACCGGCATCTATCAAGTGGTGAAGGTGCTGCAACTATTTCTATTTTAGAAGAAGGTGTTGTTACAATCTTCAATTCTGGATGGACTACGACCCTGTCACCTTGTCTTTTGCTTCCCTATCTCGTTCTTAGTTTTATTCATCTTCTAGGAGACTAGGATATCCAGTGTCCACTAGGTGAAATTTATCGATATTTATTGTTATATCTCTGTTTGTTTGAATTCCAATGGAAATAATAAAACAGCTTGCGCTTACTTCCATCGTTTCCTGATGTCGATATGGAAATGCGACCGATCTTCTTCTTTTATGATCATGTATTGAATGTAGGTACGGCTATTCGGACCCTTTTTTTTATTTTCCAGATCGTCTGGACCCTGAAATTGAAAACACCTTTATCTATATCAACGAGTCAACGACACTGAACAGATATCCCTTTAGCCAACAGGAATGTACGCTCAGCACAGCATCCACTACCTGGACCCACACGTTGTCACCACCGACGAAACCAAGTCCTTCAATGACGTTGAAAAGGTCCACACTTCAGGAGAAAACAACGAATACATCCACCTGGGTCGCACTAAGGTCCTTAAATCAGAGCTGATGTCTGCCTTTGGAGGTACCTTGAACCCGGGTTTCGCAGCCCCATCCCTCTATCGTTTCGCAAATCCTGCACCATTGGGTCTTTCTGCGTTCGCATTGACCACTTTTGCCCTCTCTATGGTAAACGTGCAGGCGAGATCAGTAACTACGCCAAATATCGTGACTGGATTGGCTGTGTTCTATGGTGGTTTGGTGCAGTTGATGGCTGGGATGTGGGAGATTTCTATCGAGAACACGTTTGGTGGGACAGCGTTGAGTTCGTTTGGTGGTTTTTGGATGGCCTGGGGTGCTATTCAGATCCCATGGTTTGGTATTAAGGATGCATATGAGGATCATCATGAGTTCAAGACTGCCATGTCGTTTTTCTTGCTGGGATGGACGATTTTCACGTTCATGTTGTTGTTATTGACTTTGAAGTCAACAGTATCTTTCTTTCTGTTGTTCTTCTTCTTGGAGATTACTTTTATCCTATTGACTGCTGCTGATTTCACAGAGAAGGTAATTTTGACTAAAGCTGGTGGAATCTTTGGTTTGATTACATCTTTCCTGGCTTGGTATAATGCATTTGCTGGTATGGCCACCAAACAGAACTCATACTTTACAGTCAGCGGAATTCCATTACCTGGATCCAAAATCTAGATTTATTATAGATTACATGCATATATGTAGAACCACTACATCATGGCATAAATAAAACAAAGGCACTAGCGTATAATGAAATCAAACATAAATAATAAACACTTAAAACCCCAGAATAATGTAGAAATCATTTAGAGGATTTTTCCAAATCATAGACTTCTTCTGTAATAGCTTCCCTATCAAGAACAGTCTTCTTTTCATTATTCAAAGAACCAGTTGAAGAAGCATTTTCAACAAATTGTTCCTCGCCTTTAACTCTGATGGACCCAGTATCATGGTCAACATTGATTTGAGTAACACCAGAATGATCAGGACATAATTGAGCACCACGTCTTCCGATCAAATACCATGGTAAGTTGAACATTTCTTCCATACTTTCCAAGGAACGACCACTGATTTCTGGTAAGAAGAACCAACACCAGAACAAACCAATACCAAGGACACCTGATGCAAAGTAGAAGGTACCATATGGTTTCAAAGCTAATAATAACGATGGCATGGCTTTTGAATTACCATATTGACAGGCGTAATGGAAAGCCATGATGATGGCAGTACCTAGGGAACGACATCTCAATGGCAACATTTCCGAATTGATTAAATATTGGATAGAATTCCAGCCAATTGCCCAACCAACACCAGTCAAGAATAATGCAGCAAGAGCAGAAACACCAGCTTGTTTTTCAGATCCAGACATTGTGTAATCATCATCCGTTGCACTAGGAACAATAGCTAAAAATGTAGCATAGTATAAGGTGAAGACTAATTGGATACAAATACCCAAGTATAGACATTTTCTTCTTCCCAAGAAATCAATCAAAAAGAACGCAGAAATATAAGAAGAGCATAATTTCACAACACCTAGCACACCTGAAAACATAATCTTCTTAGCACCAGTGATACCAACTAAAGAAGATAATTCAGGCATGTACATGGTAATTGAACCGGCAAATGACCATTGTCCTAAGATTTGAGCGGCAATTCCTAATAGCAGTCTATGTCTGATTGACTTGATGAATAATAAATCTTTCAATGCATCAAATTTTGAAACTTTTGAAGTTTCTTCGTTTAAGACGTCTAAGTATTCTTGGATGTCTGAGATTTCTGAAAGGATATATGGGTGATCAGGTGATAAATTTCTAATCTTACTTAATGCTTTATGTGCCTTATCGGTTTTTCCTGCTTTCATCAAGAAACGTGGAGATTCTTCAACAAAGAATGAACCAATAAATAACAAACCAGCAAGGACAATCTTTAAAGCAGTAGGAACAACCCATTGTAATCTTGATGAATTAGAAATGTGTAAAGCAGTACCATAATTAGCAAAATTAGCTATTGAAGAACCTAAATAAACAGCACCTGCAAACAATCCACCGGCTAAACCTCTGATATTCTTAGGAGCAACTTCCGCTAAATATGTAGGACCTATAACCACAGTTTGACCAATAGCTAACCCTTCAATTAACCTACCAGCATATAACTGACCAACGGAGAATGCGCTGACTTGCAAAGCAGCACCAATAGCCCAACCGATACAAACAATTTGTAATGTTCTCAGACGACCAAATTTATCACTGAAATACATAGCAATAAGTGACCCACCAATAGAACCCAACAACACCATTGATTTGATATTTGAATTCAAATTGGCTAATTCAGAAGGAGATTTAGTAGGATCTTTTAATTTAGCAAATTTGACAAAACTTGGTTGAGCCATGGAACCAGCAATATTACCCTCGTCATAACCTCTTGCGGCCCCAAGAACACCAAATAGGAATAATGAAAAGTATAGTCTTTTGTTGTATATTTCAACAGGGGTTCCTTCAGTTGAATAGAATTTACCAAAATATCCACTTATCTTCGTTAGCACGCCCATTATGATACGTAGTGTAATTATAGTTTGTGTTAAAATCAAATTTAGTGGTTGACTGAAACATGGGATCTGAAGAAGTATTTATACAATGAGTTGTATATTTTCCCACTGGAATGATTCAATCATTTGAATGATCCCCACAATACCAAATAGTAATCACAATGGAGTCTCTCCCAGATGGAAGATCCTATCCTGTAAAATTACCGATGCTTTTTGCAAAACCCTCACCATGGGAAGTTAAGAGGTCATAACATGGTCAAAACCGGTAGCAAAAGTCAAAAACAGAAATATGTCGCACTGATAATAAGTTCGTGTCGGTTTGCGGACCGCAGTAAAACTGGGGTAAGCACTGAGCCCAGCGAGAACACATGCTTCGCTTCCCATGGAAGAGTGAATCTGGCTGGCTGAAGGGCGTTGCAAAGGGCTAACGAACAGGAGTCACTCGAATAGTTGAATCAACAGGGAGTTCTCGGGTAATTCAGAGTTGTTGATGCGGGCGGTGCGCATGGCCTCGCAGCTGGAGAAACCCCAAGACAAGAACAGGCCCTGCCCAAGAATGCTAAGAACAACAAGAGTCTTGGACCGTTGCGGTGGTCTTGACCCAGGTCCAACTTTGCAAGTTACAGACAACTCAACTCACAAGGAGCGTACCGGAGTGACATGGTATCCTTGCGCCTTTGCACGCCCTACAGATGAAATTTCCACCGACAATCCCGGGTGGTCCCTGTCTGGAGAACTGTTTCAAATATATTTATCCGGTCAAAGTGGGGATGTTTCTGCTTCTCCTTCTGGATGCGGTATCCAGAGCCTATTGGAGTCGGGGTCCGGGGAACTATATAGTTGTCAGTATTGTAGTGGTATATATATCGACATTGCCCCAAACTTCCCGTCACTCCATGGGCTTGTTATAAGATGTACGCAGTAGAATCGAGTGAATTATGAAGAGTTCAACCCGTAGTATAGTTTCTACTTAAATCTGCAACAATATCGCTACTTAATATTTGGTTTATTTGCCTAAGATCTGATGGAGGACGCGCTTTAAGTCAGCTTTCACAGACTGTTCATGCATCTACAGTATAGTCCAGCAATATAATACATGTCCCTGTATTCTAACCCACATCATTTTCTATCTATTCTTAATCCCCTTGCCCTTTGTCTCTCACTTGGGGTCAACACCCAATTCAAATCAATTTCATCTTCCTCTTCATCAAATCCTAAAATCATCACAATTTGTGTAACTCTCAGGAATTTATCCCTTAAGTTATATCTAGAACTTGTTATCTCTCCAATGATTCCACTATAGTCTCTTTCTAATTTAATTGAACCTAATTCATTTACTTGACCTTCCAATGACCATAGTTTTCTTTCAAGAAGTTTGGAAATTGTGGCCACGATCGTATGAATTAATAAATCATAAATCTTTGGATCAAGAACCTTATAATATGAAACCATTAATTGATTCCATTGATAGATGAATTTCTGCGTCACAACATTATCTGTTTCATCAAATGAAGAAGCTAAATAATCTGTATCTTTGAAACAATCAGTCAACATGATTTTCAATTTATTCTTCAAGACTTGATTGAACAAGATATTAACATTCTCATCCAGATTCTCATAGATCTTCTTGTTGAAATATTCATCCAAATTATTCAACAGTGTCCCTAACTTATTAGAATCTGAACCAAAAGGACAATTTTTAGACAACATCCCAACGTTTTGAATAATCAACCTATGCAAATAATTCTTGCTCAACTGCAAACTATTCAACAATATAATAAAAGTATGCAATCTAGTTTCATCACCACTTGCAATTTGATTCAATACATTAGCACCCCTCATGAAGATACTTCCAAAATTATTCTGTTGTTGTTGCTGTTGTTGAAATTGCGATGTTGCTGTTGTGGAAACAGATAAGACTGTACCTGATCTAGGATAGAAATCTTTCAGTCTCTTAAGTAGGATGTTCAAATAATTGTTTTCAATGATGGATTTGATACTGGTGGATATGCTCTTAACAGCGGTGGTTTGACCAGTTTCGATAGCTTGTTGTAATGAGTTGGATAAGATTAAGGTGAAATCTTCCACTATGGATGAAACTGGTGCGTTTTCTGGTGATATGGATTTTTTGGACGCCAATAGGGAGTCTAACGTTGGTAAATCTTCAATTTGGAATGCTTCTTCTAATGATCTCTTAATGTAAAAAATCAACATGGTTTCAAACAATGGCAGGAACTTAGCTGTGATTTTTTCATTAAACTGTGATTGTAAGATAGGGGGAGGTAATACCAATTCCTTCTTTTGATTACCTTCATCTTTGGAAATACTCTGATACTCATTCCACTTAACGGCAATGAATTTACAATACAATGACCAATAATTCAACAATGATGAAAACTCTTTAGTTAAATCTCCAACTTCAATGACAGAAATCCCTAAATTATCATCAAGACTATTTCTTTGATCAGTACTTCTTCTTGCTCCTTGAACAGGTGGTGTTGCTGATCTAGATTGGCCTGTTTGATTTGATGCAATTGCAGGAAATGGGAACTTATACCCTTCAATTTCATGAAAGATCCTATCCAGATTTCTCTTATCATGGAAAGTATCAATAATCAACCCAGCTTGTGAATCTGTCTCTCTTTCAATCCTTTCAATGATACCATTCATATGTTCTAATCCATAATATTGACCAATTATATGAGAATGTTGATTTAACATCTTGGAAACAATTTCTAAAATCTTCATCAAAGCAGCAGGATAAAACCCAATCTTATCTTGCTGTGACTGATTAGTAATAATTGATCTACTCTGAGATGCAATAATATTACAAATGAACTTAGAGTAACAATCCAACCCAATAGAACTCTTTCCAATCAATGGGAACAATTGGAAAAACTTGGTTAGATTCTCAACATCCCTAGCATCAGCAGCCTTCCCAAACTCATCTCTAAACACATCAGTCAATCCATCTATCCATCGCGCCAAAACAACATCAGGATTTTCTGGAACATCAGTAGATGGGACCACACTATTTATAAATTCACCCTCAATAGGCAATTCTCTAATCTCACTAATTGCCTTTGCTGCCGTTTCCCAATCCCGATTCTCAATAGCTGAATTAGCAGCAAGTATATTTCTTCTCAATGACTTAACTTTCGACACATACTCCACAGTATCCTTAACTCTTGATCTTTCACCATCAAGGAATCTCACCCTACTGGTGATTCTAGTGGCCAAAGATCCCGCATTGGTCAGTAGGTCAACCAACATGCTCGAGTCCGTTAATGAAGTAGATAGCTCTGTTCTCTCGAGTTCTAATTTCTTGGATTCCTGGATGTGTCTTCTGGAATCGATGAAGTTATCAAGGTCATGACGTACCTGATTCTCTGTTGTTTCAATGAGATGGATGAACTTGTGGAGTTGGGAGACGTTTGTGATTTTCCCCAGGAGTCTTTCGTACTTTATGTGTTCTGGTTCCTTGATTTGTGCCATCTCCAGCGTCAATTGAGGTCTGTTGCGAGACTTGTCTGCTTTGCTTTTGATTGTTTTCGATTTCGAAATGACAACAAACTGATTTTCGAGAAACCGAAAAGTTTCGGAAAGTTTTGATCCTTACCATAGTTAAGCGAACAAAGTATACGAAAACAAGCTACATTTTCCCAAATACAACAATATGTTATTTTCAGGGTATAGAACTATGTACTGGATATCAAGAATCAAGATTCAAAAAATGTAAATAGTGTATAAATTAAACAGGCTGCTTCCCCCAACTGCTTCTACTTATCCTCTCTTATCTCGATCTGCTTCTGCTTCTGTTCATCCAACTCCTTCAATTCTTCATCAAGATCCAGATCCTCTTGAATATTCCACAATTCAGCGTACAGTGAATCAGGATTTCTCAATAATGATTGATGGTCACCTTCTTCCTTAACAGTACCTTTCTCCAAAACGATAATCTTGTCTGAATCAGCAACTGTTCTCAGTCTATGAGCAATGGAAATATTGGTATTTGATGTCTCTCTAAAGATGGTTCTAATGGTCTTCAATAATGATTGTTCGGTATGTGTGTCTAATGCTGAAGTGGCTTCATCAAAGAACGTGATTGGGGCTCTCTTCAATAATAATCTAGCAATGGCTAATCTCTGTTTCTCCCCACCTGAAATCATCATACCTCTTTCACCGACAATAGTGTTCAATCCTTCAGGTAAATCCTTAATCAATTTATCCAGTTTAGCTTCACTAATAACTTTCATAACCTCTTCATCTGATGCTTGTAAGTTACCATATCTAACATTCTCCAAAATAGTCTCATTGAACAAGGGAGTATCTTGAGGAACAACACCAATGGTCTTTCTCAAAGAATCCAAATCAACATCACGAATATCTTGACCATCAATCAGAATTTTACCAGATTGAATATCATAGAATCTGAAAACTAACCTTAAGACAGTGGATTTACCACTACCAGAAGGACCAACAATAGCAATCTTTTGACCACCTGGGATCACAAAGCTTGCGTTTCTTAAAATAGGGCGATCTGGATGATAACCGAAAGTAACATTTTCAAATCTGATTTCACCCTTGGTTAATTGTAATTGTTTAGCGTCTGGTTTGTTTTGAATCAAGATTCTATTCTTTTGCAATGTAAATAGTGTTTCCATATCCAATAAACTTTGTTTCAATTCCCTATAGACAGAACCCAAAAAGTTCAAAGGAACAGACAATTGGAAAACCAATTGATTAATTAAGACTAAATCACCAACAGTTAAAGACCCAGTAGCAACACCACTGGCAGCCATATACATCATTGCAGTCAATGCACTAGTAAAGATCAAATTCTGACCACCATTCAAGAAAGCCAACGAAGTGGCGATCTTAATCGATGAATCTTGATATTTCTTCAACGCATTATCATATTTCATGGCTTGATAATTTTCATTATTGAAGTATTTGACACTTTCAAAATTGATCAATGAATCCAATGCAACAGAGGCTGCTTCATTGTCGGCCTTATTAGCTTGTCTTCTAAAACCAGTTCTCCAAGCAGTGGTTCTGATTGTAAAAATAGAATATGCAATCATTGTCAGTAAAGTAACTGCAGCAAACTGGGACCCATAATTATATGTCAAAATACCAGAAACGACAGAGATCTCAAACGTAATTGGCAAGATATGGAACACCATCGCAGTCAACACATATGAAATACCTTTAGTACCTCTATCAATAGCTCTAGTCAACCCACCTGTCTGTCTTGACAAATGGAATCCCAAATCCATATCCAACAAATGTCTGAACGTATTATGTGCGACTTTTCTAATTGCTGATTGGGCAACCGTGGCAAAGATTGCGTTTCTTAATTCACCGAACAAAACAGCGCCAAATCTAGCACCACCATAAGCTAAGATAGTTCCACCAATGATTGTAGCTAATGTTCCGACTTCACCAGTCCAATCGATATTCATACCATCAATGATTGATTTGAAAAAGAAGGGAACTTGAACATTTAGTAACTTAGACAAAATCAAGAACGACAATGCGATCAAGACTCTTATTTTAAAAGACTGTTTGTTCTTTGGCCAAAGGTATGATAGCAAATCCTTAATGATTCTCAATTGTGATAATTTCTCTTCCTTTGCAACAGCGACAGCTATTTCTTTTTTAGTCTGAGGTGCACCGGGCATAGTGAAGTCCTGCTTTGGTGGTGTGCTTTTTTGTTGTAAGACATTGGATGTCGATATAAGTCTATTTGTGAAGAATCTACCAGCAACGATACTCTTATTACTGGTGAATGTTAGAGATTTTGAAGCATTCGATCTGGTTGATAACTGACGAATAAAAGGTGTCAGTCCGAAGCTCCGTTGAGTCGACCGTAGCCATCCAGAACTTGTAATACCGCGTCTGAAAGCCACTGTGGGAAGACTTTTGAACATTGTGGTGATACAATCAACAAAAGTAGCCTTCAAATACCGCAGATATTGGCTATGTTGGAACTATAACTACCAAAGTGGCCTCGATAAAGTGAAAAATCCACACTTTTTTCCTAAACCCGATTGCGGCTCCTACCAAAATTACTTTTAGATCTCAGTTCATTGATCATAGGTCAAGAAAAGTTTACAACTGACATGCTTCATTATGTGCTTCTAAGCTACGATACTACGATCAGTTGTATTTGTTCAATTCATCAAATTCATTATGTACCTCCCTATTAAAGAAATCTCTTTTTTCACTTCAAGGAACGAGAATCCGGTCTCTCTTGATTAGAATCCTGGCCAATTTTACTTCTTCTTCTCTCTCTTCTCTGCTGTCTATGCTTCTCTACTAATTTAGATTTATCAAGGACATTCTTATTTGCAATCTCCTCTTCTCTATTGTGTCTTCTCTTGGACCCCTCCCTGGCCCAGAATTCATCTCTGTATAATTCCCAAGCCTCACGAATGTCTGAATTGAAAGCTCTTGGATTCAAAACTAATTTGACATCAGTGGCACCTATCCTTGGTTGTGCACTCATTTCTAACTCCTTGAGTTTCTTGATCCACCAGATGGCTACTTGGAAGTTCTGCAATGGTTGTAATGAAAATAGCCAAATTGCAACAATGTTTCTTATTATTGTTCTCCAATAATCAATGAAAGAATCAGATAATGGAGCTTTAACTTTAACCAATCTCAGATTCAATTGTCTCAAGCCCTTATTAGTAGAACTGAAGAACTTTCTGGGTATTATAATAGTACGACGGTATTCGCCAGATAGATGGAACAAGGTCAATGTGACTGCAATAGAAAGGACCAAAAACTGAAGACAAATCTTCATGAATGAAGAAGGAGGTATGCTGCTGAAATATAAAACGTATATCGTGGAGACCTCCAACCCAGCCAAAATAGCTGAGAACGAAGTGAACTTTCTTCTCAATATTCTTTGATCTTTGGATTGTTGACGAAGACTTTCTTCCAATATAAGCAAATTTCTAAAGATCTTGGTGGTTTGTGGGATTTTCTCTCTCTGTGCGCTTGTTGATCTGACTGATCTCCGACTGCTTTGATCGCTGGAGTCTGATCTTCTTCTTCTACCAGGTCTTCCCCTATTATCACTTTTGTAGCCGCTTTCATTCAAGGGACTGGCCATTCCACTGTATTGAGAACCACCATCTGAGTCCGAAAAGATCGCAGCTTCGTCGTCTCTTGAAGTAATGGGCGTGATCTCTGTGGCTGGAAGAAGTAAAGGTGATGGAGAGGATGTGGCATCTCTGCTCAGATCATCAACATCGACGTCCTCATTCCCAATGATAATGTTAATATCCAAAGGACTGAAATTAGGAGACTTCGGCTGTATCCTTGGTGACTTCGAGAAGTCTCTCTCAAAATTGAAGGGCTGCAGTGGCGGAGTGCTCACTTTGAGCTCTTCCTGGCTCATTCTGTTGGTGCTGGTGGTGAACTGTGGAAGGAATTTGGTTGTGTTTTGTTGGCAAATTTGATTTCCGAAGACCTTTCGATCTTTTTTGAAACTAATTTGGAACGACCGACCAGCGAAATCCTACGTACTACCACCGCCCTAGAAGGAACCCCTGTCCACTGCTCCTTCAATGCACGAGTTCATGGACTACGTTCTCACGTCATTTTACCATGCCACCGCCTGGAACACGGAGTCGTCCTACGAGAACATCCTCGCCACGTCGGAAGGTGCGTACCCTTTGCCTATAATCCAGATATCAACAAGCAGGTACTAACACACAGCACCAGCACTCATCGACTTCCCTGTTCTCTCCGATATCAAGTTCCAGGTGGCATCCAAATCGTCACCACACACGGCCACTCAACTCACGCTTTCGAATAGTGGGTCAATCAATGGTTCATTGGCTTATTTGTCCTCATCTGTACCATTAGACACAGTCCAGGGAAGCCATGACATCTCCCTCCAGGACGCCATCTCCGGTTACAGGATCATACGGCCATCGTTTCAGGATCAGCATCTCGTTCCTAGGGACCACAAATTTAAGGCACACTCGTTGTACTATGGAAGGATGTACTTCCCCCAGTCTGCCCTGGAGGCCATGGTAATAAAGAGGATAACTCCAAGTTTGCAATTATTGGTGAAATGTATCAGCAATGATCGCTTGAAGAACAATGGGACGATGACGTTCTATTTACAGAACTTTGGAAGAAAGTTGTCTAGTGAGTACATCTTTTCTACCAATGAGGCACTATTCGGATTCAGATGTCTATACAGTTTCAAACAAGGTGCTGAAAGACTAAATACTGCATTATACAACAATTCATCCTTATCATTAGGAACCGAGATCTGGTATGGTGCTCTGAATATGAGTCCTGGTTTATCAACAGCATTAAGATACTCAACGCAGTCAACATACACAGGCAAACCACTGACCATGACAATGGCATTCAATCCAATATTAGGTCATGTCTCATCCACATACTCAGTGAAGACAAGTATAAACTCCACATTTTCATCAAGATATGATTTCAACCTATACTCGTATGACTCTAATTTATCATTTGGTTGTGAATTGTTCAAATTCAAAGATTTTCAGTCACCATTAAAGAAGATTGATCCAACTATACCACCATTTGCCAAACATTTAGAAGATGGGAAAGAAAGTGTCGTTGAGGCCTTCGAAAGTCTGATACACGATACTGATTTCTCCAGTGTCATCAAACTAAGCACTGACTTGAATTCACAAAACGTGAAAGTGGCATGGGAAGGGAAATTTAAAGATTTTTTAGTGTCTACTGGTATGAATCTACATTTGAAATCTCATGTTCCTGATATTCAAAAGTATGGATTCTCTATACAATACAGTTCATGATTAATAAATACAAGATGATAATGACCTTCTAAACTTTGACTCTCTTTGTAGTGGTAGCATCGTCAGCAGCGGGTCTGCCTCTTTTCTTGTACTTACCCTTTGGTGGGTTTTCAACAAGGTATAACTCATTTCTTAGATTTTGAGCCAATGCCTCATCTTTATAAGCATCAACAGAGTACCAGATGAAATATTTGGAGACTCTGACACCTTCCTGTAGAATCTTCTCCATTGAAGCTTTAACTTCTTCATACTTGTTGAAACTATTGATGAAAATAGGGTCATATCTTTCCGCAACACTGGTCAATTTGAAACTCATTGCTGTGAAATAAGGAATTGGTTCCTGTGGTTCATCTTTATTATGAGCTGCTGCAGATGGCTTCGTTTCAACAGGCATTTCTGTCTTGATTTTCTCATGATCATCACTCTTAGAGCGTGTAGATCTTCTAACATTCTCTTCATTTCCTGATTTTTCCTGTTTCACGCTAGTTTCTTTCTCCTTCTGTTTCTCCTTTTCTTCCTTTTCCAACTTGGCTTTCTCCTTGCTTGCTTGCTTCTCCATCCTCACTCTTTTTCTTTCCAAGAATTTGTTGATCTCTTCCTGATTATGAACAACCAAAAACGATATCACAAATTCTCCCTCTGCAACTTTCTCAACAACACAATCCTTTGGTAAATTATATCTAACATTAGGATTCTCATGAAACTCAAACACTAAATCAGCACCACTGACATACAACTCCTGAAAAGTAGTCAATTGTTTCTCCTTTGGCGGTTTAATCTTCTTCACTCTTGGTGGCAGTGGTGGCATAGCAGTTGTCTTCTGTTTCACAGTATTAGTGGAGCCAGTTCCATAATTTGGGAAATTCTGTCTGAAGGTAGTAGATGGACCCATTGCCTTAGCACGTTGAATGTATCCTTGGAATTCACGGATTTGCTCGGGTTTAGCTGAACCGGTGGCGACTATCTTCATTAATGCATTCAATGAAGGATCAATTCTTGCAATTGCATTCAAGTTGGCAATCATCATTTGACTTTCGGGAGTTTGCATTGGATCTGATGGTTTTGGTTTGGGAGCAGCTGCTTTAGATGGAGGCTGGGTGGTTGTTGATGGGGACTGCGTTTCAGTAGCAGGTTTTGATGGTGCAGATGGTGATATTGATCTTTGAATTTGTAATGGTGGTAATGGTTTCTTTGGAGTTTCCTTCTGGTCTTCTTTGGTTGGTTCTTCTTTAGAATCGGATTCCTTCGAAAAATTCTGTTCCTCTTCAGAAGGTTCCTGAGTTTCTTGCTTCTGTTTCTCTTCCTGTAAATGAGGTGGCGTCTCTTCCACTTGTGGAGTAGCGTCTCGACTTTGAACCGTGCTCTTGTTTTCATCATCACTATCATCACTTTCACTTTCATTATCATCATTTTCATTAGCATCATTATTGTCTTGATCTTCCCGTTTCACTTCGCTGGTATTGCTAACATCCACCGTGGAAGAACCAGCAGTAGCATTTGGATGATTAAACAAGGCCTTATTCTGTAGCTTCAATTCCCTGGTTTTCATCTTCTCTTCTCTAAGCCTCTTATTAGCTAACCGCTTCTCCTTCTTCAGATTCTTGTCTTTTTCTCTCTTTTTCTCAATCTCATCATCTTTCAAAATAAAGAACCTCACATCAAAACTATGAGGACCAGCTTCCAATGAACAGTCGCACAGCTTATTCATCTTATCTCGTGCACTTGTCTCGTTGTCTGCTTTGTTTCTAGCTTTTGACCAGTACAACTCAAACAGATTCCCATTGGTGTACGCCTTTCTTGACTTCATCAAAGAAGAATATAACACAGCGCTATCTTTCAGCGACAACGCATTATTCAATAAATTATACTCGGGTTCGTCCACAGAGACAGGAAGTCCTTCCATCTCAGTGAATGGTCTTGGAGGTGGTGCAGGCGGCATATCCTCTTCAATATCAGACGTGGCATCGTCGGCTCTTTTCGCAAAACCTCTTCCACCTCTTCCACCTCCTCTACCTCGTCCACCTCCTCTGCCTCTTCCGGATTTTGGAGGCATTTTGATGAGTATGATTGAGTGAGTGATTATTTCTACAAGGGCTATTATTTCAGAGAAAGTTGATTATCACAAGGACCGAAAGTCCGCCAACAGACCGGAATTGATGAATGCATATAAGTATAGCTTATTCTGACACAAAAGGAAAAAAAATAAAGAAATTGAAGTTAGCTCCACAGAATTGATTCTTGAAAGACAACTGTTCATAGGCCACTCAGCTGCAATGTCGCAAGAGTTCATTCCAATTTCTGCCAATACCTCTGATGAGGACTGCTGGAAGCAGATGTCAGTTATTCGGAATAGGTTCAGGGCATCTCTTCGTGCGCTAGACTTGAGAGAGTTTCCTGATCTGATGAAGAGAGAGATGTTCTCACCAAGAATGCTAAAGTTCGTTACCAGTTACATCACGCGGATTGGTGATGATGTCAGACACTGGTTTGAGCAGCCATCAGGAAACAAGGATTCCAATTGTGCAACTCCAATTGCATTTGATATTCCCTCAACACTTCTCGAGGCTAAAACTGCTCCTTTCTTAAGCTGTCTTATCATGTTCTATTTGTTAGCCTCCTTTACTGACATTGAAAGAGATTCGTCTAAAGTCAGGGCAAGTACTCTAACAGAGGCACATCATCTAATTGATAGACTGGAGGATAGGTTTTGTTTCAAGTCACCAGAAGCAACCAGAATTGATTACAGTGAAGACATTAGGTCCTTCTATTTGTTCCAAGAAGTTGTTATTGTTGATTTTCATACTATGCTAAAATCAGTTGCTTCTACAACGACACGGACAGCTAGGGAGGTTGAAGGGAAGAACAATATCATCAAGCTCATGCTTGAATTCACTAAAAAGATGTTAGATACTACGTTGGTGTGGTTTAGTTTTATCATACAGAACCATGATATTGATATAAACATCCCAAATCTTGCAAACCATGAAAGATTAGCAGGAAGTATCAATGTGAATGGCAGGTATGGTAATCATAGAAAGGTAGACCTCGAAAAACATGTGTCCACAATCACCATGGGAAGTGCTATGTTCCAAACAGCATCGAACGTTATGGAAAACTTGCAAGAAAAGACTGAAGTTACGGCAAGCTTGCAGCTGATGGTGAGAAATGCTACTGCAGGTTTTGGGTGCAAGTCTGTCTTGGTTGAAACGACTTGATATCAGTGCCATTGGTCGTAATGGGCTCAACATGGAAGAATCAGATTGTGATATACATATTAAAAGAGCTTCCAAGATGGCTGACTTATTTGGGTGTTATATCTCCAAGGTTCAGGTTCTAGAAGAAAAACCTTTAGACTCCAGCTTGTTGGTTGCCCCTGAACTGAAGAATGGCAACCCCACTGGCCGGCTGATGACTATTGAACCAGATATTTCATTAGCTGTTCAAATCAAGGTTCTCGAGACCCCTGACTCGATTGCTGAGTTTGTTGCTGCATTTTCAAAGTGTCATACAGAAAAATTGGAGGTCGTTGACATAATTGAATTAAAGAAGTTTAGGGTAACAGAACTCAGAGAGAAGTTGGAACATTCAATGCATTCACTTCAAGGTGCAGGTAGTTCCAATACTAAATCAGGTACAGCCAACTCTATCAGAGACTTGCTGCATCAACTATTTACATACGTTATTATTCCAGATTCTCTTTTGAGCAATGAGAAAGTGAAATTGTTCGATGGTGATTCAATTATGGAGTTTCATTTAGAGTTAGATCCATTAATAGAAGCTATTCCAGATATTTCAAAGAAGGATATATTAGATGGACTCAAGTCCGATCTGATTTCACAGGAGGCCAAGTTGAACCAGGTGCTTGTTAACGAAAAGATATTGAGTAAATTAAATATTATCATTGCAGAGAATCATAAACTATCATCCAAGAATATCAACTCACATGCAATAATACTCAGTGGGTTCGTCAAGAACGCAATAACCACAATTGGGAAATCCAGAGCACTTAAAAAGGGAACACGGAATACGGAAGTTATGCTCAGACCGTTTGATGATTCAGGATCCGATAATGATTCCGAAGGTGATGAAGATGATGATGACGATGATTATGATTACCTCAACAGAAAGATAAATGCACTCGCTAATGTCAAGACACTGCTTTCAAAAGATAGAAAATACGAACGGTATGAAAACTGGAAAAAGAACAGACCAGAAAGTGAGAAGAAGAAAACAAACAATGAAGCAACAGCTACAATCGACCAGAACACTATGGTCACTAAAAGTGCTGGAAATAGCTCCAACTCTGATGAGACTATGTCTGATGCTTTGTCTCTCCACATCATCGAACCATACCATCTTTCAGTTATAGAGGAATCGGATCCTTGGGATAATGCCAAAAAAACTGAAGGATCACAACAGCTAGATGTCCATATGAATACATCAACAGCCACCACTTCCAATTTTGAGTTTCAAGAGATCTCTTTAAGGATTGATATTCCATATGATCAAGTTGATGATAAGATTTTTTCAAAGCACTTGAACATCGACGACGGAGAAGAATTTTTGAGAGAGAGCAAATCTCTCAAGTCTTGTGTTTTCAAATTTACCACACCAATCAATGAACTAGAATCTAGTGGCTGGGGTATTACAGAAAACTTCAAGAACCAGCTAACTAGGTATGCCAAAGATACTGACACTAGCCGCACACGCTGTGTGATCAAAATGTTCAATACATTAGGAGATGAAGAGGGTGATGAAGAAAAATGGAATATGCCAGAGTTTTATGGTCCCATATTAGGTCATCTCAATAAGTTCAGATCAACTTTTGACGATGGTGCATTCGCTAGGTATGATACCGAATTGAAGTGCTACAAAATGTTCAGTGCAAATAGGCAAGTGAATTCTTATTATGCTAATAGGTTTAATTACTCCAAACTTGGACTCTGCTATGGGAAATTTGAACTAAATCAAATCAAGAAATCTGATCGTGATACTATGATCACCCCTTATTGCTGGTTTATTGCCACAGTGTAAATGGAGGATAACTATGGAAGGTCCACTTCTTTGGAACAACAGGAAAGAATTATTGAAGCTGCCTTATTTCAGTTTCGAGTCCTAGTTGAAGTGTTTGGTATAATTCACCGTGATATTCATCGTGGTAACATTATAGTGAACATTGGTGAGGATGGTGTCCCTCAGGTCACTAGACTTTGAGAAGATTAAATTATTGGCTGACTTGAATCTTGAAGAGATGACGGGTGAATTTGTTTACTCATATTTGAAGGAAACTTTCAAAAAGCTTTAGTTCATTTTCACTTCGGAGGATTTCAACGAACGCGCAATGAAAACTTGCGATATTCTTCTAAATTTATACAAAACCAACTTCAGCATTTACACCCGTTATCAGATGCTGCTTTAGGTTGTGACAAACAATCATTCTTTTGACTTGAAAGTTGAACTTGTGATTGGCGAAGGTCTTCTAAATACGTACTTAGATATTTCTACGTACAGGTTTTGCTTTGAGATGTAGGTGGAATATGGGGTCTTATTAGGTAAACAGCAATAGCGACAGTGTTTGAATTCTGAAGACGCGTCGCTGACAGCTGTCACGCTGGTAGGAATCAGTGGCTATATATATGAGAAATGAATTTTTGTGTTGCAAGTTGTTAGATATTCTCAGAAACACAGTAAGTTTTCGAGAACAGCGTGATTGTGTGTTGTGTATTAAATGATTAAGATTAAACCGTTCTTTCTAGGTTCTTTATATATCCAAAGTGGTGTTTCATAATAGTATTAACTTCTTTTCGTTTTGCACTGTCCTGAATGAAATAGGCAATATCTCGAAATCTGAAACATACCTATGCAGTGACAATCCTAGTCATAGTTAGATCCGATGGTTCAGGTCCAGGATTTCAAGTTGACACTAAAAAATCGCGACGCGTGAAAAATGAGATGCACCAACTTCTTGACAGACAACAAAAAGCCACTGAGAGCTAACTCTAACACCAGCATGGCTTCTGTTGGACGCACAGTGAACCTCAACCACTTTGGGAGTGAGTTCTTTAGCCAATCCAATGGTGGCACCAAGCGCAGAAAGACCCTGGAAGAAGAGGACTTCAGTGCATTTGCAGATGGGTCCATCATCAAGATCAAAGTCAAGAACTTCGTTACTTATGCCACCACTGAGTTCGTGTTGTCCCCTTCATTGAATATGATTATTGGTCCAAATGGTACTGGTAAATCCACCTTTGTCTGTGCTTTATGTTTAGGTTTAGCTGGTTCTCCCCAGTTATTGGGTCGTCAAAAAACTATTGCCAATTTCATCAAGAATGGGGAAGAAAGTGGTTTGATTGAAGTGACTTTGAAAAACCATGGGAATGAGCCGAATATCACCATTTCAAGAGAAATTTATCTGAACAGTAAGTCTGATTGGCACGTTAATGGTAAGCCATCAAACGAATCAAGAGTTAAAGCTCTCTTGTCTACTTTCAATATTCAATTGGATAACCTATGTCAATTCTTACCACAAGAAAAAGTCGCTGATTTCGCTAAATTATCACCAAAGGAGTTGTTATTGGAAACCCAAAGAGCAATTGATTTAAAGTTGTTGAAACAACATGAAGAATTGATCGATAAGGATAATCAAAAAGTGGAACTGATGAAACAGAATGAAGCGAAGAAAGCTAATAGAGCTTCTCTGGAAAAGAAGAAAGATGAATATGAGGCTGAAGCTAAGAAATATGAAGAGTTTCGAAGAAGAGAGGACGAATTGAAGCTTCATGAGAGATTGGTTCTTTACGCCAGGGTCCAAGACATGAAAAGGGAAATGGAAAAGTTCAAGAAAGAAAGAGATAAAATCAAAGCACGTTTAGAGCAATATAAGGAACGGATCAAACCTTTCTTAAATGCAGCGAATACATTTGATGAAGAAATCCAAGATTTTGCAAATTTGCTTCATGATGACAATAAGAAATTGGATCAATTAAATAAACAGCTTCAAAGATACGCTGATAAAATCAAAGAACTTGATAACCACAGAGAACAACTGAAAGCAAAGAATGAAGAATTTCAAGTCCGTAAACAAAACAAGTTAAAAGAGCTACAAAAATACAAAGGCCATTTAGAAGAATACTTATCAAGAAGAGAGAACTTACAAGAATTTGATGGAGATGAATTGGCTACTGCAAGAGCAGAGGCAGATGAGATACATGACAGGCAAACTAATGTCTCTACTAAATTAGTCAATAAGAAAGGTAACTTAGATGAAGCAAAGTTTGGAATGCAGAGGGTCCAACAAAGGATAACTAAACTCCAGAATGACCTGAAGACGAATGATAGATTACACGTTCTTGGTAATGACAGAAGATATCAACAAACCAAGACAGGTGTTCAGATCTTACGGTCTGATTTGAAGAGTTTAAGACATGAAGTCTTTGAACCACCTTGTTTAACTGTTACTTCACAGAATAAAGAATGTGCGTTATATTTGGATGCTTTATTGGATTTTTACACTTCATTGGCATTTACTTGTTCCACTCAAGAAGCATACAAGGCAGTCTCTGAAGAATTTTTTGATAGAAAACGTATCAACGTTTCATTCAGAAAGTTATCTGGAAGAAGATTAAGTCCTAGACAATCCACTGAAGAATTGAATAAACTTGGTTTTGAAGGTTATTTGAAAGATTTCTTGATTGGTCCTGGTCCAGTTATTCAAATGTTATCAGAAGAAAGTTTTATTCATGATGTTCCTGTTTCAAGGCGTCCATTGTCTAAAGAACAAGTCAACTATTTAACCACCTACAGAAACAATGATGGTCAACCATTATTCAAAAAATTCTTTGCTGGTGATACTTTATACAATTTTCAAATGTCCAGATATGGCTCCAGACAAATCATCATCAAAACTTCTTCAATCAGAAGTACCTCTGCGCTTTTTTCAACCGGTGGTTTGACTGAAGAAAGAAAACAACAATTGACTCGTCAGATCAATGATTCTAGAACTGAATTTTCTGTATTAGAAGAACAATTAGAACCACTGAGAGAAGAAGTCAGAGGCTTGAATGAACAATTGGCTCAATTGGAGGCAGAATTAGATCAACGTAATTCTTTCGTGAGGCAGGCTAATGGCCTTAAAAGAGAACGTGAAAAATTGAACCAAAAGATAAGTTCATTGGAAGAAAAATGTAAAACGCTGGAAGAAGATTCTCAAAAGGATTATACCAGAGAAATCATCAAGAATGAAAGAAGGATCAAAGTTGTTCTATTAGATAAATTAAAAATCTTAACAGAAATGGCATCAATTCAAAGTGATTATAATCAATTAGCACAAAGTGTGACGATTTTGAATGTCAAGAAATTTGAGTCTGAGAACAAGAGAATTACAATCAAGAAATTAACAAAGAATTTCCAAGATACTAAAAATAAATTAGAACAAGAGTACCAGAGTGCTAAAAGAAGATTGAATGAATTCAAGAACGATGATTTGAAGGGTCAATTGAAAGCAGAAACTGCTAGATTTTTACCTGAAACCAGAGATCAATTGAGTGAGTTGATTGTGAAATACAATGCAGCAGACAAATTCACTGAAACTGCGGTCCTTGATATGATTGATTCATTAAAAGCCAAGTTGAAACTATTAGGAAATTCCTCAGGTTCATCAGTTCAAAACTTTGAAAAATTAAAGCAGAATTTGGAGAACTTACAAATTGAAATTGATGAATATGACGAATTATTAGATGATTTAAATGCATCAATGAATAAGATCCATCATGAGTGGGAACCAAAATTATCCGAATTAGTTTCCAAGATTTCACAGAAATTCTCATCTATTTTCCCAACTGTTGGGATTGCTGGTGATGTTAGAATTGCAAGAAATGAAAGATATCAAGATTGGAGGTTAGAAATCTTAGTTAAGTTCCGTGAAGAATCTGATTTCAAAGTTCTTGATTCACATACTCAATCAGGTGGTGAACGTGCGGTATCTACCGTTTATTACATGATTTCAATGCAGGAATTAACAAACTCTCCATTTCGAGCAGTTGATGAAATTAATCAAGGTATGGATGAAAGAAATGAAAGAATTGTTCATAAACATATGGTTGAAACTGCTTGTTTGGAACATACTTCTCAATACTTTTTAATCACGCCAAAACTGTTAACTGGATTGCACTATGCTAAAAATATGAGAATTCATTGTATCATGGCTGGTCCTTGGACTCCAAATCCTGTTCAAAACCCTGGTTACTTAGCATTAGGTGCTACTAGTGCTTATTTATGAATCGTTTTTAATGTATTAATAAAGATGTCGAATTTGTTGTTTGAATACTTTGTCCGTAACTAGTAACGGAAATGCATCCGAAGCTACTTATCGAAATTTCCATACAGCTACTTCGAACTCCGTACTTCTATTCTGGTCCGCTGGGTTGGCTTTTTCAGCTTGAAACGCATCAACCCGACGCTATCAATTTGATACGTAATCAAATTTAAAGTTTTCATTACGGGCACCAATTAAACGACGTCGACAACCTACCAGTATCATTAGAGCTAAATCTAAATAAATGAAGAACAGTGCTTAAATCGCATTCAGATGAGCACATGATGGGGTTCATTTAAACTTAAAATCTCAAAAGTAGAGACTCTCATTTTTTTGGTAATTCGCATAGCCGACGGCAACAAATATTGTACAAATAAGGGTTCAGTAATTAGCTCACAACTGCGAAAATAGTAGCAGTTACCCTAGTGATTGCTATTATTGAACGTAAATAGAAACTTATAGAGAGAGAACATTAGTAAATGGAAACTCATAGAGAGTATTAGTTGAATGCCGTTCGGAGATGCGGCACATGAACTTATTAGGGCTTAAGATGCTGGATAGAATATATATAGAGGTGTTTTCCCTATCTAGAAAACATACTTATGTATAGAGAGGACAGGCGAGCAGTGATTGATCTAAAACCAAACTTAATCCAAACTGTATTTTTACAACAGACATTACATAATTCATTAAACGCTTTGACGACCTGTTTCACAAAAACACCGCATATAATTTAAATCTATAATATCTATTTACAAAGCTCTCTCATTATTATATCATCTGGAATCCAAACTTTCTAGGTATTCAATAGCTGATTTGACTCTTGTCAACGACTCATCAACCCCAAGGAATTCAACAATAGCAGGAATCTTCAAACCTGGTTTATTACCAGTTAATGCAAACCTCAATGACCCAAAGATGTCCTTTTTAGAATGAGAATCTGATATTAAATCAATGGATGACTCTAAGTTTGACAATGAACGTGACGTTGTGAAGTGATTGAGGATTCGGGAAGCATTAAGAATGTGATTTTCTTTGGGAGTCTTGTGGAACTTCTGGGATGATTCATCATTGGTGAAATCAACTGGTTTGAGTAAGAAGTCAAATGTTTCGATATCATGAATTGTTGACAAGTTGTTCTTCGTGAGATGCAATAATTGAATGATCTTCTCATCGACGATGTTATATCTTGCAAGAATATCTTTAGCCTGGTCAATGATCTCTTTGTTCTCTTTATCAATTCTTTCATGAAGGTAGTATTTATTGAAGAACAGTAATTTCTTATCATCAATTTTTGCATTACCCTTGGTCAATTCATTGATATTGAACAATTTTTCCAACTGATCTAGTTTCAGTATCTCAGAATCCAAATTTGCATTCTTCGGGATAGACCAGCCAAATAGAGCAACAAAGTTTACCAAAGCTTCAGGCAAAATCCCTCTCTTCGCAAAATTCATGACATCAATATCACCAGATCTTTTACTCAATTTCTTGTCCTTTGAACCAGTCAATAACGGAATATGAATAAAGGCTGGTGATTTCCAACCAAACGCGCCATATAATGCGATATGTTTTGGAGTGGATGGTAACCATTCTTCACCTCTAACAACATGTGTAATCTTCATCAAATGATCGTCAACAACATTAGCGAAATGATAAGTTGGTAAACCATCTGACTTTATAAGGACTTGATCATCATAACGAACATCATCTTTATTGATCTGTGGTTGCAGGTCTAATTCACCATGTAGCAAATCAGGAAACTTAGGATAATGGTTCGGAGATTTGAATCTGATTGTGTGTACTTCAGTCTTGGATCTCTTTTCTGACACTTCTATGGGAATACCAGCACACTCACGATCATAGGTAACAGTAGTTGGAGGCACCATCTTCTGTGCAGATTCTCTCAATAAGTCCAATCTATCCTTGGAACAGAAACAACGATATGCATGGCCATTATCCAACAATGTCTTGATATGCTCAGCATATATCTCGGCTCTGTCAGACTGCCTATATGGCCCAAACTCACCACCAACAACCGGTCCCTCGTCCCAGTTCAACCCACACCATTTAAGCGAGTCGTAGATGTTCTTCTCAGCACCCTCGACCAGTCTTTTCTGGTCGGTATCTTCCAAACGTAGCAGGAACTGGCCATTTGTGGATTTGGCAAGCAGGTAGTTGTAAAGAGCAGTTCTCAGGGAGCCCAAGTGCAGAAACCCCGTTGGCGAGGGAGCGAACCTGGTTCTTGCTGGTTCCAGGGGCTGCACGGGTTTCTTCCTACTGGAACCGAGTCTCTTTGCGTGCCGTAGCAGTGCGTATCCCCTTTTGAACAGCATTGATTGGTGGACTCAAACACACGAAAACGCACAAACAATGGAAAACAGAACCAAATCAACCGATGAGCTACCAGAAAATATCACCAAAAAAATCTTTTACACACAAAAAAACACCAAATCAAAAAACAAGCGCACAGAAAACACGCCAGTTCCCAGCACACGGCCGCCTCAAATGAACCAGCAACGGAGCTTTCTCCACCGCGAGCAGCTCAAGAGGCTAACACGCCCGCAGCCTCAGTTGACGCCTGACAGCTCCTCCTCACAGGCCCCAAACCATGCACAGACCCAGCAGCAGCAGAGCCACCAGCAACAACAGCTCCAGAGACAGCAGCTCCAGTACAGAGAAGCCCAGATAGCCAGAAACAAACTCAACGCCAAAAAGAGCTTTTCTTTGGAGGATGACCTCGAGTTCTACCCGAACCAGGTGGATCTCAGACCAATCAAACCACATCAACATCAACTCTTACCAGGCCAGCCTCTCTCGCCATACTCCACTCCAACCAAGATATCCGGTGGAGTCAGAATCAATGGTGGCCATCAAGGGTTCCTATCGCCTCAGCCATCTCATCAGCAACAGCACGGTCACACGGTGTACAGTTCGCCTGGTCCCATGAGAAGAATGGATCAGGCTAACAATGTGGGTTCCAGTCCAATGTATCCTTCAAATTCCATGCATTGGTGATATCCTGATTCTGAATGAAGAACAATATTCGTTTGTTGTTATTCCACGTTCATGTGTTGTGTGTTGTCCTTTATTTCGTTTCATGTTTTATCTGCTCTTTTTTTTTGTTTGGCATATTTTGTTGTTAATCCATTACCACTTACTCGTATATTTGTTTTGCATTCTGTTTCCTCCTTTTTTTATAATGGCTCTATTGTTGTTATTATATTCCAATACATTCTTCTCATATGGTCCTGTTTTTGTTATTTATTGTTCTATTCATGTGAAGAAAGAGAAAGCTATAGAAGAGAAAATGTTAGAATCTTGCCCATCTTCCTGTTTTGTTCCTTGTTTTTGTTTTCATCATTATCGCATATCTTCCCAGTTGGGGGTTTCCTATATATAATCACTTAATATCGTATGCATTTTTTATAACACTACAGTAGTTCAATAACTCATTCATCAAACATTACATTCACTTCAAAATGATTAACAATAATACCAATATGATAATCAATACTATGATGGTCAACCACTGTCCATTCTCTTTAGCCTTTTTAGAGAAATAATCTAACCTTCTTTGACCTCTAGATAAGTTCTTGTCATTATGATCCAACTGACCTTCTAAATCATCCAATAAGATATTCTGTTCTTGTAACTCTTGATTGATACCAAGACTTAAACCATGCTGTCTTTTCACACTGTGGGATAAAGAATCTAGGTGCTGATCCTGTTGCAATAATTGTTGTTGATGCTGAATGAACATGTCTTTATTAGAAGTATCAGTGATATCATTTTCTTCTTGAAGTTCATCCTGTGGTAGATCTGAGAATAATTCATTTCTGAGAGTCTCATCTTCATCATCAGCATCGTCTTTGAATGGCTCGAAAGAGGAGCTAGTCTGGGTTGTGTCTTCAAATCCTATTGTTTCATTAAACCGTACTGATTTCTTTGATTGTGGCCCTGGTTTGGCTGGGATGTTTCTTTGGTATTGGAACTCCGATATGTCAATTGTCTTTACTTGATTCAACACCTCATTGTAACGACCCACCAGTTCATCGTAATCTTCACTTTATTATTAGTTAGTATACAATTGCATAACATCCATACATTTGAATTATGACATACCCATCATCATTTCTCTCGAGGAACTTCTTGATCTTCTTTAGGTTCTTATCTAGCTCATAGTCATTACCATCCGTATCAACTTCTAACTCAGCCAATCTATTTGACTCCTCAACTAAGGACTCAAGATCTTCCAAATATGACTCCAGAAGTCGCAAACTGTTCAATTTGGACATGTTTGTGTTTGGTGATATAACTCTGCTAGCGTTAGATTAGCTACTTTCTCCACTGATTTAACTGTGTTCATAGAGAAGATTACAGTGATTTTATTGTGTTCCACAAAATAAACATTTCGATGATGCTTAGTAAGACAGTGGTTTGCTGCGATGGGGAAAGTTTGTCCAGTACAAAATGGCCGTTTAATGGTTAATGGGAACACATTTTGTCATCTTCAGTAGCTGGTTTCCCTTATAGGAACGATATATATGCTGAGATGCTTCTTGATATCAGAAATAGATGCACATTTTGATGTAAATTATTATACCTTACCTGTATGCTCTAATCTTATCTCTGATCCGGGTAACGTTTCAGATTCCCTTTTTTATAAAATTGACACTTCAATAACGACTTCGATGATTAAGATCGCCACAATGAACACTCTCCTTCACAGCGATGCAAGTGTTTGAGTGGGCATTCGGAAAGAGAATTACGCCTCAAGAGCGTCTTAGAAAAGTACGTTACCCTAAACCTCCTTTTTCTTACTAGAATTTGAAATAACTAACATTAACAGAACCAAAGAGCTCTTGAAAGAACACAAAGAGAATTAGACAGAGAACGTGTGAAGTTGGAGCAACAGGAGAAGAAGCTAATAGTAGACATCAAGAAATCGGCCAAGAATGGCCAGATCGGAGCGTGTAAGATTCAAGCTAAGGATCTTATTCGTACTAAAAAATCCATTGAGAAGTTCAACAGTATGAAGGTTCAATTGCAAGCTATTTCATTAAGAATCCAAGCAGTTAGAAGTTCTGACCAGATGAGTACTTCTATGAGAGATGCTACAAGGCTACTAGGTGCTATGAACAGATCCATGAATTTGCCCCAGTTACAGAAAATTGCAATGGATTTTGAGAAAGAGAACGATCTTATGGATCAAAGACAAGAAATGATGGATGATGCTATTGACGACGCCATGGGTGATGAATTAGATGAAGATGAGGAAACTGATGAAATTGTTAATAAAGTCTTGGACGAAATTGGTGTTGATTTGAATACTAAATTGAAAGATACTCCAACTGATCTGACTAGTGGTGGTGTTGAAGTCAGTGAAAGAGTTCCACAGGCCATCGGAGGTGGTGATGGTGATGATGATTTGCAAGCAAGGTTGAATAGTTTGAAGAGAGGTTAGAAAAAACTAACTCTATTTTGTTACGAGAGTTCCCTACGTGTGTTATTTTTTTTTACCCGTTGTTTAACATAAGTAATAGCACAATCAATGGTCTAATGTTTATTCAGAAATGGTAACGTAGTTTTTAGATTTCAAGTAATCAATGATGATTTTAGCACTTTCTTCAACTGAAGACTGATCTGTGTGTAAATGAATTTCTGGTTTTTCTGGAGCTTCATATGGAGCTGAAATACCAGTGAAATCTTTGATGATACCTTGTCTAGCCTTTTTGTATAAACCTTTTGGATCTCTCTGTTCAGCAACTTCTAATGGAACATCAACAAAGACTTCAACAAATGGTAAACCTGATTCTTCGTGTAATTTTCTAGCATTTTCTCTATCGATTTTATAAGGACTGATGAATGAGGTGATGGCAACGGCAGTGGAATCAGCGAATAATTTAGAAACTTCAGAAATTCTTCTAATATTTTCGTTTCTGTCGGCTTCAGAGAATCCTAAATCCTTGTTCAAACCAAATCTGATGTTGTCACCGTCTAATCTGTAAGCTGGGACACCATGTTGTAATAGAAATTGTTCCAATGCGCATGCGATAGTAGATTTACCTGATGCACTTAAACCAGTCAACCAGATAGTAACACCGGATTGTTTTGTGAGGTCCTTACGCTCTTGGTAAGTCAAATTTTCATGCCAGGTGATATTAGTGGCCATTTTGTATGATCGTACTGAGTATCAGCAAGTATTTAAAATCACAAAATGTCTTCATTCAAGAATTTTTCACTTGCTTGTAGATTTCGAATCTCTCATTATACATTGACAGGATTTCACGTGACCGTAAACATAGTTAAGCCAAAAACTGAGCCATTGTGTGGCTTGAGGCTATTATCTCGGAGGCTGGTGAGATTCGAGTGCTGTGATTGGCCTGGGCCCTGGGTGTGTCACTTTGGGGACCGTTTACTACTACGTCACTTTTAATAGTGTACAGGTCGTTAATCAGGAATGGATTCTATCTAGCACGCGATCAGCTATCAGAACGGTATTAGTCAGCTCTTGAGGCTTCTAAAGCTTTCTTGATATCAGCGATCAAGTCTTCGGTGTCTTCGATACCGACACTCAATCTGATCAAGTTGTCGTAGACACCAACGCTTTCTCTTTGTTCGACTGGGATACCGGCGTGGGTCATAATGGCTGGGACTTCGATCAAGGATTCGATACCACCTAAAGATTCAGCCAATGTAAACAATTTGGTAGATTGTGTGAATTTAGCAGCTGTTGACTGATCACCTTTGACTCTGAATGAGATGACACCACCACCTAATGAATCACGATGTTGTCTGGTGATAATTTCGTGGTTTTTATGGGTTGGTAAACCTGGGTAGTTAACAGATTCAACTAATGGTGATTTTTCTAAGAATTCAGCAATCTTTAAGGCACTAGTTGATGATTGTTTTACTCTTAAGCCTAAGGTTTTGACACCTCTATGAGCTAACCATGAATCAAATGGAGATGGAATGGCACCAATGGCATTTTGTAAGAAGGTTAATCTTTCGTAGATTGCTTCACTGTTGGTAACAGCAACACCTAAGACGACATCAGAGTGACCATTGATAAATTTGGTAGCTGAATGGACAACAATATCAGCACCATGATCTAATGGGTTTGAAATGTATGGAGACAAGAATGTGTTATCAACAACTAAAATGATGTTCTTGTTTGATGAGGCATTGATGATTTCTCTGACTTTCGCAATGTCGGTTAAGGTCAAAGTTGGGTTACTTGGAGTTTCTAACCAAACTAATCTGGTGTTTTCTTTGATGTTGGCAGATAATTGTTCAGTCAAATCACCAACGAAGGTGGTTTCGACGCCATGAGTGTCAGCGACTTTAGTAAAGTATCTGTGAGTACCACCGTAGACATCACCACCTGAGACGACATGGGAGCCAATTTCCAAACTCTGTAAGATGGTAGCAGTGGCAGCTGAACCTGAGGAGAAGGCCAAACCATATTTACCATTTTCTAAAGAGGCCAACACGGTTTCGAAGTTTGATCTGTTTGGGTTTGATGATCTGGAGTATTCGAATTCACCGATTGGTTGACCTGGGTAGGTTTGGGCGAAGGTGGTAGACAATGAGATGGCTGGGATGACAGCACCAGTGGTTTTATCTGGTTCAGAACCAACGTGGACTGCTTTTGTGAGGAAATTGTAGTTGGACATTGTAACTGATAAGGATATTATGGACAATTGGGATTATTGAAGGAAGAAACTATTCTGATCTTTCAGAAACTTTTATAGACAGATGCAACTCCTCGAGTTAAAATCAAAGAATTTCCACGCGCAATTGCGAATAAGTTGAGATTTCGTGTTCCTATGGCTCGAGATTTTGCATTATTAATTAGACACATTTTTGGTGATGTTTTGTGGCCCATTTGGAACAGCGAAAAAAGGCGGAGACGGTCGAAATAGTCTCAATACTGCGAACGTTCGAAAGTGTCATAGAATGCACTTTATACACCTTACCAACGACGCGAAGACACGAACCCCCTGTAAAAATGTGGCTCTAGACCCTTCACCAGACGGATTGTAAGCCGTTGCCAATTGAGGGCACGGATATATAACTTCGCCTCATTAGGCAAGGTTATGAGGTTCAACAGCTCACTATTTACAAATTATCCGACCCGACTACCAAATACTAATAACGCTGTCATAGGCTCATTAAGACCTACGTTTATCTATCTTTATGATCATTAGATTACAACTCAACAAATTAACATATACATGAAAAAAGCATCAATAATTTAATTTATCTAATCGAATAAACCGAATCCCATATCGTCATCAGATTCTTCTTTTTCTTCTTCTTGTTCTTCTTCGGCAGCAGCTTCAGTAGAAGCTTCACCAGCAGCAGCACCTGAAGCAGCAGCACCTGAACCACCAGTTGGAACAGAAGCTAATTTTTCGTTACCTTCGGCAATTAATTCTTCAACGGTTTTACCTTCTAATGATGATAATAAAGTTGAGACTTGTTCATCTTCAACTTCAATACCAACTGATTCTAAAACAGTTTTGATGCTGTCAGCGGATGGAGTTGAACCGGCAGTGTTTAATAATAAGTAAGCAGCTAAGTATTTAGACACTGAGATAGATGTTAGTATATTGAAATTTGATTATGGGATTTGTGGGTAGTGCATCGATCCAGAAAATATTGATGAGGATGGACATGTCCTGTCTATGAATGAATCAATCATATTCTAACCTCTGGTACCATATGAATCGTTGCACTGATATGATCTAAAGTGTGTGCTTTTAATGGTTCGACGATATTCTTCTCCTGTCATAATAATATGGAAAACGTTTTGGTATTCACTGAAATCATCAAGACTCTGATAAAGCTTCCGTTTTCGTGGTGGTTCCTTTGTTGATGACGCGTGCACTAACTCACTCTTCATGATTCCACATCTCTGCACTTCCCGTAGTGACACCACTTACTTGTAATTTACTTGGATACTTCAAACCTCTATTCAAGCACTTCGATTATTCCAACTTTTCAGTTTTTTTCCAACACCGCAACAAACAGGTTCCATGATGGTGTCTGGATGTTTCTCCAAACTCACAGTCACAATTAACAAAATGACTGGGTGTCACGGGCGAAACACAATCAAATTCGCGAAAACACGCACTTTGAAAATCAAAGGACTCTACCTCGGAACTTGGAAATTAAATACGAGGGTGGGAATCTCCTGGTTCGGGACACAAAATCAACTCTGAAAAAATTGAGAGTGTGAAAAACTCAATGTAAAAAAAGTTGGAATCGGTTATTTTCATTTGGAGGTTCAGTACAAACACAAGTAAACTGGATCAAGATGTCTGACGGTATGTGATACTATGAAGTTGAAGGCAAGAGTTAGACGATACATCTGAGACTAGAGAAATCTGGCAACAGAAACGGAGAGTTAGACTATTGGAGTGTCAAGTATTACCAGATTAATGAATTTAAATCAACGTCATGTGGACAACAAATCAAACTATCAAGGGATAATGCGTATCAAACTATCACAGTGTGTCAAATACCACTACTTTTAATTGTGTCATTAGGAACCTCAAGTGCATATCAGAATTTTCATAAAAACATCCAATAGATTATACCATTAAAGCTTACACACTCAATTTCAAGCAATATTCTCTAACCTTGTCTTCACCTATTCAACAATCAACCGACTGAAAAAGATTACTAACATTTTACTACAGCTACTGCCACCAGAAAAAACAGAACTTTCAAATCATTCTCTTACAGAGGTGTTGACTTAAAAGATTTATTAGAATTGAAAAATGAAGAATTCGCCAAATTAGCTCACGCCAGAGTCAGAAGAAGATTCCAAAGAGGTTTAAACCAAAAGCCATTAGGTTTGATCAAAAAATTAAGAGCTGCTAAATTAGCCACCGAACCAAATGAAAAACCAGCTGCAGTTAAAACTCATTTAAGAAACATGGTTATTGTCCCAGAAATGATTGGTTCAGTTGTTGCTGTTTACAACGGTAAAGTTTTCAACCCAGTTGAAATCAGACCAGAAATGGTTGGTCACTACTTAGGTGAATTCTCCATTACTTACACTCCAGTTAGACACGGTAGAGCTGGTGTTTCATCAAACCGTTTCATTCCATTAAGATAAGGAGTTCATCTTTTATTTTTATTGAATATGTTTGTTGTATAAATCTAAAAAATCCATTTTAATGATAATTAAAGGGAAAGAGTTCTTGTTTTTGCTACTTCCCATTGCCGTAGAATTATGACTAACTAAGCACTACATTTATAAATAAAATTACATTACGTTTCATTAGCTTTTTTTGTATTCATACAGATGTCATAGTGGAATATTCATTGCTTTCAAATCATCGGCAAGTTCATCTCCTTCAACAGGTTTCAATTGCGGAGCCTTTGGGAACCCATAATAATGATTCAAACCAACTAACACGCTTAATTCTGAATTCAATTGGTGTCTTTGATGTATCAATTCATCAGCGAATTCTGGAATCTTGTATGAATATTCTGGTACGAGTAAATCCATTGTTCTTCTCTCTTTATTTATCTTGTACCATTCTTCAGTGATTTCTTTCAATAGTTGGTTCTTTGCATCAAATACCTGTTTGTAGAATTGTTGATGAACTTGTGTTCTTTGAGCCTGTGTCTTTCTTGCGATGCACTCTAGTTTGTATTTTCTATCCAGTTCAGCTAACTTGGTCTTTTCTTCTCTATGTGAATCAATTTTGGTATAAACAGTCTTCAACTCAGGATGTGAGCCATTCAAACACATTGATAGTTCAGACTTGAATCTTTCCATCTTGTCCTCATATAATCTATCTCTCAGTTGAGCAAAGTGAACTTCAATCTCAGTAAGGAAATCTAATGCTTCTTTTCTCTCTTGTTGTTTCTGAAGTTCAATCGCTAATTCCTTCTGCTTCTGCAGCTTTTGCTCTTCCGTCAGTACTTCATCTTCTTCTTCGGCTCCAACAACACCTTCATTTTCTTCCTCTTCATCTTCTGCTTCACCTTCGTCCTCACCATTGGCGGGGACATCTTCTGGTTCCTCAGTACTGGCCTTAACATCAGCTACATCAGCTAGTCTTTCTTCTTTTGGTTCAACGTCTGTCTCAAGCTTTTGCCTCTTTGAGGGGTCTGATTCATTTTCCTTCTCAGGTTCAGCTTCGTCTTCTTCACCATCTTCCAACTTTCTCTTGCCGTTGAATTCTTCATCTTGAGCATTTTCCTCCTTCTTCAAATCCTCAACGACTTTGCTTATTTGTTCATCGTTCAGTAGTTCACCGATTTCTTCACTCTCATCCTTATGATTCGATAATTCATCAATGACTTCATCTTTTATCAACTTATCATCTGCGTTATTGGACTCACCATCATGATTCTCTTCATTCTTCGCCTGGAGTGTGGTTTCTCCATCATCTTCAGTCTCACGTGTATCATTCATTTCATCACTAACTTTGGATAATCTCTTCAATTGAGACTCTTCACCATTGTACATCCTCTCGGTTTCTGCTTCAGAATCTAAATCACTCAAGTCTGAACTCTCGTCGCTTATTATACTTTTTGATCTTTCTTCTTCTCCTGTACTTATGAAATCTCCGTCGTTTCCCTTGATTGGATCAAATTGAGGACCGGCAGTATTTTTGGTATTATTTGGGTCTTTGTTGTTCTGGGATTTGAGAAGTGATGGTGACGACGTGGGTATATCTGATAATGGTGATGTCTTGCCGTTATCACTATAAATGCTGGTGTTCCTGTCTGTGGGAAAAGTCAGTTAGTATCCAAGAGCGACGTTGGATCAAGGAATCATGAGACTAGTGGCTAGCGCACAATGAGAACTCAAGTGTTTATAAGCACAGCACAAGTTCAGAGGTTCCTTGATTTTCTGTTTGAAAGAATACTCACCCTTGTTGACAGTTGCAATATCTGCCATGGTTTCAAGGACTTCTAGTACGGGCGTGGTGGATGTTATAGGAAATCAGAGGTGGCCCTTCGGGTGTGGGTGACAGCACAGTGTATAATCTCACTTTAGTATCTTCAGGGTATGTTTGAGATGGAGATACCTTCTAGGGTCAGCTTGCTGGGATGTGTTCCTTTTCCTCTCTTCGAAGCAGGTCCTAGTTTCTGTCTCGATAGAATTTGGGGTGTAGCTCAAGCAAACCCGTATTGAGTGGCGGATTTCAAGCCCCTGTGTAATTCTTGTATGTCAATTGTGCAAATCGCCGACTCAGGCAACAATATCACTTCTTTCCAGTGTAAAACAAGGAACTTTCACAAAACTTGGTGGGTTTGTTATTGTGATAAACTCCAAAAAGAAATTTGCGGGCAGAAAAAGAGAGGATTCGCGATCACGTGGAACACACGTGACATCTAAAATTTTCATAGTAAATTTATTTTTTTGGTACAGATTTCATGCGATGAGGTAGTCTCATGAGAGATAAGATCGATTAATTATAGAGATTATTGAATCATGTCTGGTATTGGTGGGTTATTTGCGGATGTGAAAACCGACTCCAAATTGGAAGGATTGTTTGCTACCAAAAACACCGGTCCTGTTAAGAGAACTATTGGAGAGAGAACTGTCGTCAATGTTAATGTGAAGAAACTACGCAGGAAGAGAGCTACTGAAGACACCAAAGAAGGTGAAGAAGCCAGTGATGAAGAAGAAAGTGAGGTTAATGATGAGCAAGAGGAAGAAGAAAAAGAGGAACCAAAACCAAAAAAGAAGAAGAGATCAGAAGATGATGAGGAAGATGAAGATCTAGAGAACAACTATTTTGAAAAGATATTAGATGGTGAAGAAGAGGAAGAAGAATCCAAAGATAAGAAAGAAGAAAGTGATGATAGTGACAGTGAGGATGAAGAATCCACTAAGAAAGAAAAGAGTGCTTCTGCGGCCAAAACCATTGATTTCAAAGAAGATGAAACTGAGAAAGCTGAAAGAACCATCTTTGTTGGTAACTTAGCATCAACAGTCATCATCAACAAGAAAGAGTACAAAGCATTCAAGAAGAGATTCCTAGAATTTGGTGAAATTGATTCCATCAGATTCAGATCCATTGCATTCGCAGAAGCACTACCTAGAAAAGTTGCATTCGTTCAACAAAAATTACATTCATCAAGAGATTCAGTTAATGCTTACATTGTCTTCAAAAACAAAGACGATGCTAGAGAGTCATTAGCTGCCAATGGTGAAGTGTTCACTAATCTGCATTTAAGAGTTGATTCTGTTTCCCATCCAGCTAAGATTGATAACAACAGAGCCATCTTTGTTGGTAACATGGATTTTGAAGAGAAAGAGGAGGAACTATGGAATATTTTTAAAGATTGTGGTGATATTGAATTCGTTAGAATAGTGAGAGATTCCAAAACCAATGTTGGTAAGGGCTTCGGTTATGTCCAATTCAAAGATTTCACTGGTGTCTCCAAGGCCTTACTACTAAATGAAAAGAAACTTGGTGAAAAGAAGAGAAAGTTGAGAATCAGCAGATCTAAGAGAATGAAGAAACCAGCAGAGAAAGAGGACAGAAGAAAGCAAAGAAACAACCCAAACTTGTCAGAAGCACAAAAAACCAAGCTAGGTAGAGCCAAACGTGTTCTTGGTAAAGCCGACAGGGCCACCGTAGGTCAGCAGGTGGTTGAAGGTATCAGAGCTAAGAAAGGTGACGGTGCCAGTGGTATCAAGAATGGTAAGAACAGAGTGAAGAAACCTAGAATCAGACAAAGATCCACTGATTTCAAAAACGCGCAGAAGGCCATCAAGAAATAGTGTGTTCGAGCAGTATATAATTCATATGATTGTACAATAGCCATAGTTTAGAATCCTGATTTCGTAGAGCCTTCCAGAACATTTCGTTGTTTTTGAAATGTGTCAAGTTTGAAAAATATGCGATGGGATGTCGTTGCCAAAAACATAAAACCGTGTCCAAAACCTGAACTTTGTTAGAACTTCCACACAACGCATTTCGCTCGTTATAGATGCTCTTATCCAGAAATCTCCTGCTAACCATCGTGCTGAGTCTCACTGTGACTGCATCCAGTGCCCCAGCTTTCCAACAAGACTTGAATGGGCTCATTTGCGCGGAAGGGTCCACTTCTGACTGCTACCCTTTAGACTTTGAACCAACCGGTGAGTACCGACTTATCAGAGAAGGGCAACAGATTCCACAGGGACTAGACGTCAAGCTAGACTGGCAGACCGGTGAGAAGTTTGCTAAGTTGCCAGAAGGCGGATTGAAGAAAGGAATGGTTGATAGATCAAAGGAGATTGTCGAAGTTGTGGAAGAAGATAAGAATAAGATCGTTAGTTATAGCGAGGAAGATGTCGAAGAGGACGCCGATTTGATAGCCATGAAGAAAGCATTTGGATCACATAGCCAGTTGGATCTTGATGATTCTTTGGAACTCTTATTAAGCTCTAATTCTGACAAAGACTTGAGTGAGGGTTTAGACTCATTAACTGAACATTCACATAATTTGAAAGATGGTATATTGATCACAGAACCAACTTATTTCAACAAGTTAATGAAGATAATTGAGACAGGGAAAGATAGTTTGAAAGAGCCAAGTTTAAGAATTATTGCACAATCACTCAGACATAACGAAAAAGCATTAGGTAACATTGATATTGATACCACATTACCTACATTCTTGCAACTACTAGCTAGAGAAAAGAACTCAGTTCTACAGAAGAGAATCCTTGGTGTCATCTCCACTTTGATTCAAAGTGAAGAAGGATCTCAGAAGTTCAATATTATTGATGGTGAAGGTGCACTGCTAGATCAATTCAAGAACTTGAAGGAAGATTCAAAAGTTAGAAGTTTGGAGATTTTGGATGATGTTAAAAAATCTGGCCTAACAAAGAGAGGTACCAATGATGATTTAAAATTGTTCAAGACTTTACAAGATTCATTCAGAAACAATGAAATCGTTGATGAACATTCATTAGAATACATTTTTGATAAGTTAGTTGAGTTGAAGAATGAAAACAAGGACTTCAAAGTCTCGCCAGAGTTCCTTGAGTGGTTAGCCAGCAGAGTCTCCAGCAAATCATTAATCAAAAGGGATGAAAATGGCGTAGAGGATGATGCATTACATAAGAAAGTCCTAGAGGCAAGACACGTTGTCTTTGGTAACCCAAATTCTCTAAGGAAGGCATTAGCTGATGAACTATAATAATAGATCATACATTAACTCATATTGTCATTAATTCTGTATACGTAAAATACTTTTTTGTTTTCTATCTAATCCGTATCCTGGGAATCCAAAAACTTTGGATCATTCTGTAGTCTGGTTCTGAATTTATCCCACCAACTATCAAAAAACTTGATACTGACTTTACCATCATCATCAATGAACCCTGTGAGATAATTGTATGCATGTTTGACGATCTTACCAGCAAGGATGGCGGTGGTGGTAGGATCTGATCCAATAGCAGGTGTATTTCTATTAACCAGAGCCAATGAAGAACCATTAACATTGGCAGCTTGTGATTGTTTCAGTTCCAACAATAACCTCTCTGCTTCAATAACTGGCTCGATTGAGATCCCCACAGTGATATTATTCACGGGATCAATGATCTTATTGGAATCACTATCCATATCAATATCATCCAAGATCTGTGAGTTATTATTATTGTTATTCAATTTGAAAATAGCACTTGGTTTAACCTGTGATATGGATCCAAATAATTTAAAGTCTTGATTTGGTAATTGGAAATAAATCAATGCCTGGAATTGTGGGTCTAGCTCAATGTTTGGCAGCAGAAAGATGCAGACATGCGACACCTTCTGTCCGTTCTCTATTGTAATTGCATATTTGTTTGTGTCTACTTGTTCCGCCATTTGAACTGGTATCTGCTGTTAGTATGAGTGATGAGTGCCCTAATGGTATCACGTTGACAACAAATGTTCACATACCTGGTCTTCCTGAGCACACTGATCCAAACATCTTGGGTATATTATGAGCTGCGAGTGTTTCTGTATAGTCGACTTAATCTTCAACCTAGTGATAGAAGTCTAGTGTGTGATTTGATGAATATGTGTGTCTTTTAAAGAAAATCTGGAGAGTTTAAACAAATGTCGATAAGTCTGAGTGTGGCCCGAACCGATGAGTTTATCTTTCGCGAATATTCTGGAAAGCTTGAAAATTTTCAAACTTTTGCACTTTAACTTTCTTCAACATCAACTCAACACATCTAATAAGATAGCTGCTGATATCTCGCCTGATCTCACCGATGGAAAGCATTCCATGATGGCCTTGCCAATCAATTGACCGGCAAGACCGTTGAGATCACACCGATTTCAAGAGGACGATTTAAGAAAGTCATAGATATCCTTCTTTAAGGAAATGATTCATGATTCGATACGATTGTCCCAGAATAATAGGAACTTTTTACATATTTTCCATCTTCGCGTGCTGAGATTTTCAGTCTTCAATACGACAGATGAATATGGGAAAGATAGTTCATGACATCTCTATATAATTAGATCAAATTTATAATTTTTCAATTCGTTGAAGTTATGATCCAACTTGTAGCGCAACCCCCCTGTAACTTCATAACATTCTCTCCATTAGGTGGTTCGAATAACACACTGAGGTCAAATGCTGTTGATTCAGTGAGTTTCTTACCACAATTTCCATGTTCTCCCCATCCCCAAGAATAGACCGTGTTGGAAGAAAGCATCAACCCATGTTCACTACCGACCTCAAATTCTTCAAATGGAATTTGTTTCTCAGTGGAAAGTAGTTGGGAGTGACTGTTATTTCCAATTGATATGATCTTTTCATCCTTCCTGAAATGGAGTGACGACCACATTGCTTTGAAATCATCAAACTCAGCAGGCACTTGAGACTCAATCGCATATCTGTCTTTGCCATACAACTTGACTTTCTTCCCATCACTCACCAATGTGAAGTCTCTCCCCACTTCTATCTTGTTCGCCTTAATATCTGAGATCTGAATTAGCTTAGGCTGCCATATCTTATTCTCAACTTCAATCAATTTACCATTTCTTCCATTACCCCAGACGTATAAGTCACCGGTAGATAGCAGCAATACCGTATGATCTAAACATGATTTAACACTGACTACTTGCCCACTAAATTCAGTATCAACTTTGTTCAATCCTCTCTGAGTGACACCATTATTCTGCCCTAACTCACCCTTCAGTCCAAATCCACATGAATAAACCTCATCATCGATGCTCGCCAACACGGAAAACTCATAACCTGCACTGCAATCCTTCCACTTCCCTTCTATCCTTATAAACTTCTTTATCGTCTCGACATCACTGACACCACACTGGCCCTTTGAATTATCGCCAGCTGCAAATACGTCACCATTCGATAACAATATCAATGAATGATTTCCACCGCAAACGATCTTCACTATCTCAGATTCAGTCTGTAAAACAAATCTTGGTGAGTCCAAATCCTCATATGTGCCATTACCTAGCTGGTACTTCCCATTGGATCCGCAACAGTATACTTTGAACAGCATTTTGTATGACTTTCTGATATAACTAACGAGGTGTCCGGTTATGAACACTCAAAAATTTGACAGATTCGCGTAAATTAATTTTTTTTGGAAAACTTTCTTTTTTTTTTTTATAATTTCAAGTTTTTTTACGTGTTTTCATAAACAAAAAAAAAGTGACATAAACTCATTAAATTCATACATTTCTTTGCATTCTGAAGTTTTGATTTGGTTTCCTTTGTATTGTTCAAGTATTCACTGAATAACATCGCATCATGAGCAGAACGCCGGAGAAATCGTTCGTACAGGTGCCTGATTCGTCACCATCGCCAAAATACACGCATACGCATCTGTTCAAGGACAAATCACTTGTTTCGAAGACTAACTTGAGGGAGAAGTTTGCATTTAATGGGTCTGATCTCTTAAAGAAGAAGCAGAACTTCTCTGCTAGGGATCTTGAGATCTTGAAGAAGTTGTTTCCAACGGTCAGTGACAATCTAATCAAGGTCATTTATACCAATAAGGCAGGTAGTGATCTGAAAGCGGCTAAGACCATGCTTACTGGGGTCATTGAAAAGAGAAAGCAAACAGAGATTCTGAACAAAGCCAAACAACAGAAAGCTAATGAAGTCATCAATATAGACTCTGACTCATCACAACTGAAGAAACCATCTAAAGAGGTCGAGATTAGTTCAAGTCCAGAAGTGTCACCACGCAAACCACAATCATCTAAGGTTGTTCTTGAGAAGAAGCAAACCATCAGTGAGAAATACAGTCATAACATGAAGCGTGCTGATAAACCAGCAGAATACATCCCAGAATATGAACCAACAGTTAAGAAAAGACGTCTTGTTAAAGGAACAAGAAGCCAATCGCCTGCAGTGGTGTCTGGTGGTGAAGATGATGTTCAGGTCAAGGGAACAAGAAAGAGAACAGTGATTAGTTTGAGTGATGAGGAAGAAGGTGGCGATGATTTTGATAGTGATGAGGATGTTCAAGAATCGACATATAATAGAAACGAAGGATATTATCAACAGCAGGTCTTGGATTTCTTTAATAGTGCTGAAGATCGTGAGATTGTTGATGTAACACAGTGTGAATTATCATTAGCACAGAACATTGTCAAGAAGAGACCATTCAAATCATTTAATCATTTTGAAAGTTTGAGCTTCAAACAAGAAGATCCATCAAAGGCTAGAAGAAATAGAAAGACAGATGGTGAGATCTTGAGTCAAAAGGCAGATTTGGTGCTCAGAGGTTATAAAGCCGTTGGTACGTTGGTTGATCAATGTACGAAATACAGTCAAAAGATCGCTACAGAAATCAACAAATGGGGTGTTCAAGTTCTTGGTGTCAATGAAGAATTAGAAATCGTTGACGTTAATATCGATGATGATGAGGATGATGAGGATCAGATTTCATTTGGTTCACATAAGAAACAATATATTAAAGAAAAGCCAGAGTTATTAGCAGATGAAATAGAATTGAAGAATTACCAACAAGTTGGTTTAAATTGGTTGAATTTGTTATATAAGAACCGATTATCATGTATCCTAGCTGATGAAATGGGTCTAGGTAAGACTTGTCAAGTCATTGCATTCCTCTCATATTTGAAACAAAAAGATATCAGAGGTCCTCATTTAGTCGTTGTTCCATCATCAACTTTAGAAAACTGGATGAGAGAATTCAATAAGTTTGCTCCATCATTGGTCATTGAACCATATTATGGATCTCAGGCAGGTAGAGAAGAGATGCGTGAAGTTCTGAGTGATAAATTAGAAGAGATTGATGTTATAGTGACAACATATAACTTGGCTACTGGTGGTAAAGAAGATCAAAGTTTCTTGAAACATGCTGGATTCAATGTTGTTGTTTATGATGAAGGTCATATGTTGAAGAATTCTACATCTGAGAGATTCCAAAAATTGATGAAGATTAAATCAAAGTTTAGATTATTGTTGACTGGTACTCCACTACAGAATAATTTGAGAGAATTGATGTCATTATTGGAATTTATCCTACCTTCGTTATTCGTCTCGCAGAAAGAGGATTTGAAATATGTGTTTTCTCAAAAAGCAACTACACAGGATAGTAAAAAAGGATATAATCCATTATTATCAGAACGTGCAATTGCTAATGCCAAAAAAATGATGGCTCCGTTCATTCTAAGAAGAAGAAAAGATCAAGTTTTGAAACACTTACCAAAGAAACACAATTCTTTATCAATTTGTGAAATGAATGAAAAACAACAAGAAATCTACAAGAGAGAAGTCCAATATGGTAAAGAATTAAGAGAATCCAAGAAATCCAAGATTGCCAATATTTTAATGAATTTAAGAAAAGCAGCCATCCATCCATTATTATTCAGATCTATTTATACGGAAGATATACTTCATAAGATGTCTCGTGAAATCATGAAAGAGGATGTTTATATGGACGCAAATAGAACATACATTTTTGAAGATATGCAAGTTATGAATGATTTTGAATTACATAACCTTTGTGTGAAATTCCCAAGTATTAGCAAATATCAATTGTCAGAAGATGAATTCATGAAATCTGGGAAAATCACCAAATTGAAAGAATTGTTGGATAAGATGTTGATTGTTGAAAATGGTAAGATTTTAATCTTTTCATTATTTACTCAAGTATTGGATATTTTGGAGCAAGTTCTATCATGTTGGTCGATCAAATTTTTAAGACTAGATGGTCAGACAGCAGTTGATATCAGACAAGATTTAATTGATAAGTTTTATCAAGAAGATCAAATTCCTGTGTTTTTATTATCTACCAAAGCAGGTGGGTTCGGTATCAATTTAGTTTGTGCCAATAACGTCATCATCTTTGATCAAAGTTTTAATCCACATGATGATAAACAGGCAGAAGATAGAGCACATCGTGTTGGTCAAGAAAGAGAAGTTCATGTCACTAGACTCATCAGTAAGAGAACTATAGAAGAGAATATGTATTTGGTTGCTAAGAATAAATTAGAATTGGATCAAAGTATGAATGGAGAACAAATTGAAAGTAAAGCTGTGTCATTTATTGATAGCATGGTTTTCAATGATGATGCCCCAAAGATTGAATTGGTTGATGGTGAAGTTGAGAATGGTAATGAGGGGGATAATGATGAAGAAGAGGAGAGTGTGAATGAGGAGAGTAAACCTGATGTTGAAGATATTGAAGAGATTCGTACTGAATCACCACCACAGATCAAATCTGAGGTTAAAGTTGAGGAGACTCCAGAAGTTATTGAAGATTCAGAAGCTGATAATGGAAAGCCAGATGATGAACCAATAACTATTGATTAATGATTTATAGATTGTTAGAGAAACACAGCATAGTAATAAAAGTATCATAATATTCACTACAAGTGTAAAATAATAATAAAAAACATGAACATATTAAAAGAAGACTAGCATAAACATTTCGTAACAGTATAAATAATGAAGAACCCTAAGTTTCAAACCCAGGGATATTTCTTAGCTTATTTTTTAGATCTATATAATTCAGGTAATTCCTCTTCAGTTTCAACTGGTCTTTCAGCAATTGGTGTAATTCTGTAACAATGACGAACATGACCACTGTCCCAATCGAAAGTAGCTGAATGGATGACTCTTCTGTTATCCCACAAAACAACGGTACCTGGTTCATAACTTGCCCTGATTTGTAAATCAACAGAGTTATTGATATGATCGGATAATAAATCTAAAATAGCTTTAGATTCTTCTTGCTTCAAACCAACAATGTTTTTTATAAATGCTCTTGAGATAAACAATGATTTTTCTTTGGTGACTGGATGAATACGAACTAACGGGTGTTCATGAGTGGAAGGTGCTCTTCTTTCAATAGAACCTTCGGTTCTTGATTGAGCTGCTTGTTCAACTGAAGAATGAACAGCTTTTAAACCTTCAAGCATCTTTTGGAATTTTGGGGATAATCTATTGTAAGCTTCAACACAATCCGAGAAAATAGTATCACCACCTGTTTCTGGACCATCTAAGATAGCGAATGCAGTTAAGCCAGGGGTGAATTTCTCATAAGTGACATCTGAGTGCCATCCCTTGGTGGATAAGGTATTTGCATGGACAATGTTGTATTCATTTGGATCTTTCCTTCTGTAAGTGATGTGGAATTGTTCACAGTTTAATGGAGCACCTGAAGATGGATGGACATGTAAAGGACCGAAATACTCACCAAATTCTTTGTTGAATTGTAAACCTTTATCTTTCAAGTCTTGTTCCCTGAAGATAACAACACCTCTCTGAGCAACGTATAAAGCTAAATCATCCTTTGCTTTGTCAGATAATTGAGATAATTGAACACCTCTGACTTCAGTACCTAATCTTGGACTCAATTTCTTTAATTTGTAATCACCATCTTTTGGGAATAAGTCTTTGAATTCTGGATCCGCAAATAAACCTCTATCAACGAATCCGTCGTTGTAGTTTTCTGGATATGCTTCAAATTTCTGGCTTGGATCCCAAGTTGGTAACCAATCTGGGTATTTGGCATTAGCATAATCAGTTTCACTGACTTTCAAGATACCGGTTTCTGAATCGACTTGATCTTGACCTTTTCTGAAATGGATATCTAAGTTGGTGTAACCAGAAACCTGTTCACCAGTGGCGATGACCGGTTCTTCTTTGACGGCTTTGACAGTGATTGTTCCAGCAGAAGACATAACGAATATTGACGATAGTGTGTAGTTGGACGACACACTGTGAAGTGGACACCAGCGACTCAGCAAGTATTTATACCACTACGATGTTGTGAATCCCCCAAACTGTGGCCTCCAAAGTCTGATCGCATCGCTACGATGGTGGCTGGTACCAGTTTCTAAAGTAGTGGGTTAATCGATCCCATCTGGTCCTTTTGCGCATGGCCCATGGGGTGATTCCATGTGAAGCGAGCCGATTTTGGTGCCACATAACGAACCGAGACGAACCGATGGCGATTTTGCCAAAGCTCCCCCTGGCCCATAGTTAAGGACTTCTGTGATTAGTGATGGATGTGCAAGGAAAGGAATAGATTCATAGAAGAGGCAGGCCAGTGCACACTTTCTGGATCTTTGAATGAAGTATCATAGCGACCTGTTCAATGAAACACATATAATACACTGATTTTGTGAAAATAGTAGCTGTTACCCTAGTGATTGACAGTATTCACTCTAAATGGAAACTAATAGAGAGTATTAGTTGAGTGCCTTTAGGAGATGCGGCACATGAACGTGTTAGGGCTTAAGATGCTGGAAAGAGTATAAATAGAGATGTTTTCCCTATATAGAAGACATACTTGTGTATAGAGAAAACCGAACGAACAGTGATTAAGCCAAGCACAATAATCCAAACACATAATCCAAACTGTATTTGTACTACAGACATGATCCAAATCATTAAACACTTTGACTACACATTTCACAAAATTACAACACTATTGATCGCCTTTAATTTTTAGGTACACTAATATTATAATATATTATATTATGAACATTAGATACAGAAAAAAAAAATGGTAGCTACTGCTGTACTACTAGCTGTAGAAATTATAAACATATATTACTATAATTGATTCAGTATATTGGAAGTCAATTGTTCATTTGTTTTCAGCAACATCAAACTTCTAATAGTATCTGGATTCAAAAAGAGAGAAACAAGGAAGGAAATATGGGTTAGATAGACCAGAATTGTCGAGAAATTTGGTTAGAAAAATTGCAATATTTTGACTACGTGAAAAACACGGTCCATTTCTTACGGTTCCATTGATCGTGAGGGTCAATTATGGGACATAATTCAAAATCAAGAAGATATTCCAACATCAAAACTGAACTTCAAATCATTGGAAATTCATCCATTTCTATTATAATTGCATTATTATTACAGTATTAATTAACTGATGTTTCCATATTCTCTGTTGGTCAATTAGGATAGAATAAACTCTATGTCGCTATCTTCAATGACCTCACAGATGCTGTTTTCATTGAGATATCGTATTTGGACACAAAGTACAAGATTATGGGGCTGGTAAGAAAAAGTTAGTTGGTGTTCATTTCCAGAGATACACTGCTATGCTCCTTGTGATTTCAGTGCCATTGTTGTTCAATTGGTGGGTTTCTATTTTACAATCATTTTTTCCAGATAAAGAATTAGCTGATTTGGCACAATTATACCTGAGGATGATCTCATTTGGTAGACCAGATTTCATTTTATTTGAGACAGGAGGGAGACAGGAAAGAGATTACACAAGCACACGTTTTATTAATTTTTACGTTATACCGGTTTGGTCAAGTTTCATATGTGTCAGTGTTGCAAGTTCTACTAGAATAGCCATTCATATTGGTTCACAACCCATAGCCAATGCTAATATTTCAACGAGGATGTCCATGTACATTTAATTGGTTCTTGGATCTATTGTTGGGTTCATTCTTCATTCAGAAAGATACTTTATTTTTACTGATAATTATGAAATTAGGTAGAGCTGCCATTTCAATTCTTGCAATCATTCAAGTCATGGACACAATTAATGCTCTTGATACTGGTTGTTTGAGAGCACAGGAAACCCAGAAGATCGGAGGAAATCTGAACTTGGTGGCTTACTATCTGATTGCTGTTCTATTGGCTTTGTGTCTTGCCTTTATGGATTATGGACTGGTTTGGGATTTGGTGTTATGGTTTTGGCAAAGGCGGAGTCATTTTTCGTGAAAGATGATGTTTCGAGTGCTGCTCTGGACTGTTTGTAGAAGCGAAGTTTCTGAGTAATTTACGTGCATTTTATACGAACATTTGATTGAAATGAAAATGTAAAAATGTGGTACATATAATTGAAAACTGTTAGATATTCTCGGAAATACATTAAGTTTTTCGAGAACAGCGTAATTGTGTGTTGTGTATTAAATGATTAAGATTAAACCGTTCTTTCTAGGTTCTTTATATATCCAAAGTGGTGTTTCATAATAGTACCATTAACTACTCCTTTGGGCAATATCCTTGAGGATTTGAGGCTTCTCTTTTGACTGTCCTGAATGAAATAGGTAATATCTAGAGAAATCTGAAACATATCTATGCAGTGATCAAGTGCACAGTCCTAGTTATGGTTAGATCCGATGGTTCAGGTCCAGCCAGATTCATGCTGTCCGAACCGGAAAACACAATCCCGGTGTCTCGTGGTCGGAATTCATAATCCATTTTCAGTAATTATTTTGATTCCCACAAAATTAACTCCACACAAACAAATCAACAAAGAAGCGGCAACATGAGCTCGGATTCTCAAGAGGCCCAACACTTGGAACAGGTGCTTCTCTGTTTGGATACGCTTGACCACACGACGTTATTACATCCCATTCGTTGGAATGATGCACTAAGAAAGTCTGTTTCTGACAGAAACTTTGGTATTGGTCCGATATTATGGGATATCACAACTCAGTTGCTTCCTGAAACAAGAGATAAATTAACGTTAATTAACGCTATCAAGATGCGAATGATCACACTTCCCTCATCCTCAATAGTGCCAAACAGGGTACTGGTTGATTTGAATGACAGAACAGGTCGGTATCAGGAACAGGAGCCATCCGCAAGTGTGGCAGAAGGTGCCACCCAGGACATGAAAAATGTATTGAAAATACGTTTAGATGGCGCTGCTACTGAAATGAGTCGCAATATTCCTACAGAAGAAATCGAAAGATATCTTGAAATCCTATTTAGAAAGGTTGCTGAATTTCAAACAAATAAACCAACCGATGCAAACAGAATGTTCTCTACAGTTTGGCCAAAGTTTGATGAAAGCATATACGATAGTATGTTCCATACAGGACTAAATAGTTGGATTGATGCATCCGAACATTTGAAGGTTTCTCATTTTGAGTTGTCCCATTTCAATGACTTTGAAGCTCTGATTAAGAAGCTCTACGCTGAAAAGCACCTTGGCCAACATTTCACCAACCAGACAACAGTCGATAGATGGGGGGGGGGTCTCAATCCTATTCTGGGTAGAAATATCAAAGCAGATATTGTTTTAGCTGAACATGATGATAATAATAGAGGTAAATCTACACAAATATTCGAATTTAAGAAGAGTTCTATTGCAGGGATAGTTGGTGAGCTTCTCGAAGACAGTGAACGTGTGGTACACAAGAAACTGAAGCGTGCTACTGGTTTCAAGAGGGATATCTATTATCAGTTGATATCCCAATTGATGAGATATGATATTGATATGGGTTTTTTGAGTGATGGTAGAAGATTCTTTTTCTGGAAACTTGCAGATGTTTCTGCTAATCATGATGCACAAAGGAAAAAAGATAGATCAATTCCGTTTGATTTTATTTACACTGATAGTTGGGATATTGATCTCAATTCTGATATAATAATAACATCCTGGTTAATGTTGGTTTACAGTGTCTTAAGAGATTTTGACGATGAAATAGAGGATCAGAGAGGTCTCAACTTCAGAAACTTGGTGAAGTCTGTGATGAAAGATGCTGATCACGGCGAGTCTGATAGCGATGAAGAAGGTGATAATGATGACGAAGAGGACATCTCCAAAAAACCAGTTAAAAACCCACCCAGAGTACTTAAAGGGTATCCTGCCGGGAGAAGAAGATCAGGGAGAATACGGAGTATGCAGAATTCTAATATTTCAAATTCTAATATTTCAAATTCCAAAGATTCACGAGCTGAATACCCCAAGTCTGACATAGTCACAAAAAGTTCTGTTTTAGATATAGCAGAAGTGATGGACTCTAATTATTTCACAAGAGTGATGGTATTTAATCAAAGTGACTTCCAAAAGAACATTAAGAACAACATTGGAAGTGAAGCCATCAAGTGCTCAAGAATAGTGTTGAAGATCTATGACATAATCAAAACTGAATACTCCTATTATGAAGAAGATTTTTATGGGACAGGTAGAGAAATATATGGCTTGGAAGAGTTTGTTCAACGTGTTTTAAACAACAACTTTGGGAGAGAACTGAATGCTTTAAAGAGAATTGAATCTTATAATCAAAGTCAAGGAGAAATTAAAATCAAAACCAACAAATTAATTGCAACAGGGAATTTCACCAGTAAGGAACTATTACGTTCAGATGAGTTTTCAACATGGAGAACTGATATCGTGGGACCATATCTTTTATTAGAGTATGTTGATAATGACTGGAATAATATAACTGAAGAGACCATTTCGGATGGTACTCGCCAACTTGAAGAACTGGCTAAGATTGGAATACTTAATGATGATATTAAAAGTTCCAATCTGAGATTTCATGCCAAAGGCGAGGTAACTTTTATTGACTTTTCTCATTGTGAGTTATTCAAACCAACAAGAAAGTCAATTAAGTCGTCTCTTCAGTCGATGCTGGAAATGTTTAAGGATGTAGTTACTTCTATCAATGAATTTAGAAGTAGGGAAGGTTGCTAGGTATTCGAACTAATCGCTTCACATTTTAAAAACACAATCAACAACTGTAGGTCTCTTGATAATATGAGAAATCCATTAACATATCAAAAGACTGGTTGGGGGCGCGATCAGATTTTCAGTGTTTTGATTTTCGGTGTAACAAGGGTTTCCAGGAAAACGTCGACCAAAACAAAACAAAACAAACGCGAAAATTTCGATTGTCGAAGAAACAACAACCATTTCTCCACTGTTCTGTCTTTTACGTACGAGATCGGAAAGATGATTTCTCCTAGAATGTTTTAAACGTCTAGGGTTATGTGACTTCGGTCGTTTAGCACAGGGCCCTTACTCTTGACCTCAGATATACTACCCTTTTGACAAATTCATGGCCAATGACAGTGCTTGTACGTAATTGTTTTTGATTCAATTACTTTGTTTTGATTTGCAGTTTGGACGAGAGCAAGGTTTCAGTCTGACATAATTCTGCTAGTGTGACGCGGGGTTTTCTGTTGGTGAGTTGATCCCAGATGAATTGTGAGATTGGTTCTAGTGTTTCCAGCGTATCGGTTTCTAGCAAAGACTTGCAAACTTTACCAAGAATTTAAAAGGATCACGTGATAAATATCGGAAAATTGTATGGAAATCATTAAAATAGCACTAACATCAATTCGGGCGTGTGGCGTAGTTGGTAGCGCGTTCGCTTAGCATGCGAAAGGTCTCCGGTTCGACTCCGGACTCGTCCAATTATTTTTAATTCTTTTTTACGGAAAAAGATCAGAGTCAGCTTTGATATGAACCGAGTCCCTTTTTTTGGTGACTGGGGAAGAGGTAAAGGGATTTTCTTATTTAAATTAACGTGTGTTGCAAGCACAAATAAAGACCATTAAAATTTCTTCCTTCTTGTGTTTACTGAATAGAGAGTCTAGGAATTGAATCGCCACGGATCGCCATGTTTGCTTTAAGAACCACCACTAGACAATTATACACACCTTTGAGATTATCTCTTAGAGCAATCTCTACTAACAGAATCAATCCGGATTCATTTGTTTATAAATATTCATCAAATGGTCCAACAACTGTTAAATACACCTCTGATCATGAATGGATCGCTCAACATGATGATGGTGTTGCATTCATCGGTATAACAAAATACGCTGCTGATGCCTTAGGTGATGCTACTTTTGTTGAATTGCCAGAAGTTGAAGAAGAATTCGCCGAAGGTGATTCAATTGGTTCTGTTGAATCTGTTAAATCTTCAAGTGAGATTTACTCCCCAGTTGATGCCGTCGTTGTTGAAGTCAACACTGCTTTAGAAGACCAACCACAATTGATTAACTCTGATCCATTAGGTGAAGGTTACTTAGCCAAAATCAAGGTCGAAAAAGATATCAGTGAGTTCGAACATTTACTTACTGAAGAGCAATACGAAGCTTCTTTGGAACATGACGAATAATTTAATTATGAGAGCAAATAAATACATATTATGCACAGCTGCCTTTTTTTGATATCGCAGGGTACATTGTTCGATCATGTACTCTTAGCATACTCTTCAGGAGTTTTAGTCTTCATTTGTAATGCATGAACCCCCTTTTCTTTGATTTCATCGTCTAATGTGGCATACACCAGTCTATGTCTCGCAGGTTGCGCTTTCCCTTGGAATTTTTCACTTACTATCTCGATTCTGAAATGCGATTCTGTGACGTTGGCGGCACCTCTCATGCCATGATGAGCTGAATGTTTGTGTGAATCGTTAGCGATCTTGAGAAACGTAGGCTGGAATTCCTTCACAAGCTTCGCCTGTATGGATTGTTGAATAGGACCCTCGAAAGTTTGTTGTGTGGACATTGTTCTAACTAAAGTACGGAGACCGGCTGCCTTGAACATCTTATTGTAATATCAAAGTAGTAATGATTTTTGGCACAGTTTCGATTTTCATTTCAGGAAAAACTGAGAAATCGGAGCTAAAAAAAAAAAGTCAAAACACAAAATAAAAATGTTTGAGACCATTCTTCTTTCCACCTCATTTTCCAACATAAACAACACCAAACACACCCTTAGTGGACGCCAGCCTCTCCGAAGACTCAATCCACCACGCACACACGCACCGAGAATCCACCAGTAAGAAAGCAGAGCACCGCAATAGTTTTTGCCCCTCGTTTTCTCCGGGTCCTAAAAATACGACACACCGCTGTTTTGACATAAAAACACAGATCACCACAAATATTCAACACTCGAAATCACAAACATGTCCTCATCCGTGCCTTACGATCCATATATCCCTTCAGAAGGAGCACAGACCAGCAGTAATGGTAATCAAAAAACAGCTGCTTTGCAAGCAGTAAGTATCCGATCCCATCATCATGATGAACTTTGCCCGGCCTTTTACAGTCTACTAACAATCACCAGGAAATCGATGACACTGTGGGAATCATGAGAGATAACATCAACAAAGTTGTTGAAAGAGGTGAAAGATTAGATTCCATCGAAGACAAAGCTGATAACTTAGCAGTGAGTGCACAGGGTTTCAGAAGAGGTGCCAACCGAGTCCGCAAACAAATGTGGTTGAAAGATATGAAGATGAGATTCTGTTTAGTTGCTGTTGTGATCATATTGTTGATTGTTATTATTGTTCCTATTGTTGTACACTTCACCTGAGTGATTTTGAGAGAAGAGCGTGGTGGCATACATCCGCATAGTTAGCCAAGTGTCGTTTTTTTTATCTGGGTGCTGGCTGAGAGACTTGTAATTTAATAAACAGAGGCAGATTATTGTTTTGTTGAGACCGAAAAGGGTGCGACACGTAGAGACAATCGAGTTGTCTAGATAGGGCGGGTGATGGATGCCATTGACCTGAGTATTATCTGTTGCCATTTGTCTTCTTTTGGCTGTGTCAAGGGACGAAAAAAACGACCTTTATCATAGCCAATCAGGCCCCGGGAAAATTTGAAAATCATCTGAAATCGATCAGAGGATCGTGCCAGTTATTTACATGGCTTCTGGTTTGTAAATTTAGTGGAAATGCTGCTCATTCTGATCGCATCGGTTCTCCAAATACAATAAAACTGACCATGTGCTCCTAGCTCCTCTCAATCCCTCACAAATACGACCTCAAAAGTCGCTGATTCCAGCCTGTGCTGCTAAATAAAGCATCGTCTGGGCCAAATGACCAGTTCGCGCCAAAAGTAGTGGCCAGACCATGTAATGGCGCAGCTGCCACCCAAAGAGGAGACGCAAACTTATCAGAAAAACGCCGTTTTTTCCCTAAAGGGGGCCTTTTCCCGATCAGGCTTTTTTTTTCTGAGTCAGTTTGTTAATTTTTCTCTGATTTTAATTAAAAAAAGAAACTCAGGCTTCCCGTATTTAAGACTCATCATCTGCCCCCCAAAAAAACTTATAAATTGTGAATCCAATTACACTTTTAATTGTCAACACTTTTTAAACCCCCCCAACAATCCTTTTGTTTGGAATTATCACAACAAGAATAATAGCTCGTCCACTTGCTTTTACTTCTTGAATTGATACAAAAACACTCAATTTTTTAATTCTCAAAAACCTCATCAATAGATTTAAGAGAACAGAATTTTCTTCTTTTTTATTATTATAAAACAATCATAGAATATCAATAGAAAACAAATCAAAATGGCTTCTGAACATCTTGAAAACACCGCTACTTTACAAAAATATATGAGCTTAGACCAAAGAGGTAGAATAATTGCTGAATATATCTGGATTGATGGTCAAGGTTCTATTCGTTCAAAAGGTAGAACTTTGAAGAAAGCTATCACTTCAGTTGATGAATTACCAGAATGGAACTTTGATGGTTCTTCCACTGGTCAAGCCCCAGGTCACGACTCTGATGTCTACTTAAGACCAGTTGCCTTCTACCCAGATCCTTTCAGAAGAGGTGATAACGTTATTGTCTTAGCTGAATGTTGGAACAATGATGGTACTCCAAACAAATTTAACCACAGACATGAATGTGAGAAATTAATGTTAGCCCACAAAGAAGAAAAAGTTTGGTTTGGTTTAGAACAAGAATATACCTTATTTGACCAATATGACAATGTTTACGGATGGCCAAAGGGTGGTTTCCCAGCTCCTCAAGGTCCATACTACTGTGGTGTTGGTTCAGGTAAGGTCTATGCCCGTGATGTTATTGAAGCTCATTACAGAGCTTGTTTATACGCTGGTCTTGAAATCTCTGGTATCAACGCTGAAGTTATGCCATCTCAATGGGAATTCCAAGTTGGTCCATGTACCGGTATTGAAATGGGTGATCAATTATGGGTTGCTAGATACTTATTACACAGAGTTGCTGAAGAGTTTGGTGTTAAGATTTCCTTCCATCCAAAACCATTAAAGGGTGACTGGAATGGTGCTGGTTGTCATACCAACGTTTCTACTGAAAACATGAGACAACCAGGTGGTATGAAATACATTGACGATGCTGTTGATAAATTAGCTAAACGTCACAAAGAACATATCTTATTATATGGTACTGATAACGATCAAAGATTAACTGGTCGTCATGAAACTGCTTCATTATCATCATTCTCTTCAGGTGTTGCTAACAGAGGTGCTTCTATCAGAATCCCAAGATCAGTCGCTAAAGAAGGTTACGGATACTTTGAAGATCGTCGTCCAGCTTCTAACATTGACCCATACTTAGTTACTGGTATCATGGTTGAAACTATCTTAGGTCAAATCTCTGATGCTGATATGTCTAAGGAATTCCAAAGAGAATCTGAAGAGTAAGTTTCCTGCTAGTCGGTGATCTGAATCTTCTATTCTTTCTTATTGTGTTTGTTTTTATACCTTATTATAATGTGATGTTCTATGTATGAATTAAAAAGTTGATTGTAGTGATCTCTGCTTGTTCTAGGATCTGTCTGTCTCTAGGTTGAAACAGGTTATCTACAAGTACAAGGTCGGTGCTGGGCAGCTAGCTCTTCTTCTTCACCAGCAACATCATTTAGTACCATCGTTACACTGCTTTATGCAGTATACTGGTTGCTTAAGCGAACGGGGGGTTGTGATTCTCATTGTGATTCCCAATTTAGGGTCTAACAATAGACCCGCTTTGTATTGTTCAAGGAATCTAATCTCGAAATCAATGTTTTGACAGATATCTCTTCATCCACACACTATCATATACTACTATCACTGATACTCTGGGAGATAAGTAGCTGTATCTCTTTAACAACAGCTGCTTCTTCTATCACAATGTTTAGCAGCAACAATTGCGCCAATTTGCGAAAAGTTCAATGGAGTCGTATGACCAAATCCGGAATCCTTCGTACGGTCAGCTAGGTCATCTTGACTATTGTTGGTGGTGAATTCTCGAAGATTTGGTTGGTTGGAACTGATAAGATAAGAAGGCGGGGGACCAAAAGTGGTATGATACATAAAAATTTCCTTCGCTCAATATGCGTGGAACACTTGTGGAAGACACTCTGTCACCTGTGACAGGTCACAAGAATATAGATTGGTGATTGTGATGGGCGCACGATCCAATGGACATATTATTGGTGTACCTCAAGATCTTTCTGAAGTCTGAAGTTTTGAAAATTGTGTCAAAAAATTTCAAGAAACGTGACTAGCACGTGACGTAAAGAATACCGGTCACGTGCGGACACCTTTTTCGCGAACTCGTTCTGTGAAATTCATCCTTGTTTTCGAAAGGGATATCGAATGTACAGCCAAAAATATATAAACAGGATTTACTTCCATTTACCTAATCACGATCATTAATTGGCAAGATGACTGTGCAATATCGTCAGTTGCAGTTGGAGAGCTCGTACTTGGACGATTATAGAAATGCCATCAAATCCAAAACCATTCCATGGGATGGCTTTGCAAGATCACAGTTGATTGCAGACACTGACTCTAAGAATTTAATCAATTTGGAGAAACTATACTTTGACAAGTCCAAGACATTGAAGGATGCTGCTGTTGATGGGTCATTTGATGCTTATATTGTCACATTATTGAAATTGTTAACTCAGGATTTGCCTGCTGAGAGAGCTGATGTCAGAAAGTTCATTTTGGTTGCAATTAGTGACTTTTTGAATCTTGAATCCTTTGTCGATGAGCTAGTCATCAGAAATGAGTTCAATGGTTACTTGAAGGGACTTGCTGGGTTGAGTGATCATAAGGATGAAGTTATTAGATTATTGGCTTTATACAATGTTAGCATTCTATTAGTTCAAAATGGAACATCATTTGATGAATTTGATGTTTTGAAAATCATCAATGAATTGATTGAGATCTTGGCTGCTAACTCTAACTCTAATTTGAAGAGTTTATCAATTGACTTAATAAGCGAAATATTATCATCATCAAACAAGGCATACAGAACTTTATTCTGGTCCAAGCATGATCAATTATTACCACAATTATTCTCCAACTTGAACTCAACATTGTCATTAAGCTCAGTTCGTAACTCCAAGAACACAGTGGAAAGCATTCAATTTCAATATAAGTTATTATTAACCTTGTGGATCTTAACATTCCAAACAAATAAATTATCAATCATTTCAGAATACTATTTAGATGATTTATTATTGTTAATAAGAATTTTGAAAATCTCAATAAAGGAAAAGATTACAAGATTAGTTGTTTCAATCTTATTAAACCTCACATCTGCTCAAAATGCATCTAGTTTGAACATCTTGAAATTTTTGATCTTGAATGGTGAATTCATTTCCATATTGAACAACTTGAAAGAAAGAAAATGGGGTGATGATGAATTGATTGCTGATTTAGAAGACCTTACAAACAGCACCACTGAGATATTCAATAAGTTAACCAGTTTTGATGAATATGCGCAAGAATTAAGCTTAAAGAGATTCAAAAATTCTCCAGTTCATTACAAAGAAGAATTCTTCCTTGATAACTTACCAAGATTCCAAGATAACAACTACAAAGTCTTTAAACAAGTTCTTGAAATCTTAGATGAAGAACATTTAGATTCTACCACTCTGAAAATCTTATTGAATGACCTGAACAAATTGTTAAGAATTGATTCAAACACAGTTCAAATCTTAGTTAAGACTGGCTATAAAGTTAAAATCATGCAATTATTAACTCATAAGAATTCGGAAGTTAGATACGAAGCTTTAAAAATTACTCAATTATTAGTCTCTCAATCCTTGAAATAGATATCAACTTCAGGAACAATTAAGAATAAAAAGGTTTAGTATTTTTTTAGTTCTTTTTAGAATGTTTGTGTTTCAATGTATGTGCAGTACAGAGTCATTATATAAGTATGCCATACTATTAGTTTTGTTTTTAAATATAATTGGATGTAGAGTAATGTACTAATAATAGTCAGATATATGCTGATTCGCAGGATATCTGAATTGAAACGGAATTATGACCAGACCTATTTCACAGCAAGCATATAATCAGAGGCATCAGCTTCTGCATGACTCCAATCAGCGGTAGTTTCACCAACATTACTGATTTCAATATCGCGTTCATCAGTAGTGAATAACTCAACGCGACCATTATTTAATTGTGCTGTGCTTTTGCGCTTCCGTAAGATGCTTTTGGTTTGCATTCCAGATTCTTCAAATTCTTCATCTGAGGTATTACCATTGTAAGGGTCATATTTGGTATAGTTTTCATTCTTCATTTTGTCTTGAAGTTCCTTGCTTAGGTTATTAACGTATTGGAAACTTTTTGTGATTAATGTCTTCGTATCGTTTTGAAGTCTGTTGAAGTTCTCGTTTAGGTTGATGGAACTCTTTTTACTCTTCATTTGTAATGAATTGAAAGATTCTGTGCTTGTTGACATTTGTGCAATTGATAGTTTCTTCTTCAAAGAGTTGAAGTTTTGTTGATGGATAGAAGTACTTGATTCAATTTGTGATCTGATTTGACTTATTGATGTCTTTGAGCGTAGTGAGTTGACAAATGGATTTGGGTCATCTGGGGATTCAAAAGGATCACTACGTTGTGAAGCACTGTATGAAGTTGGTGGTCTTGAGATTCTTAAATTGTTGCATTTCTTCTCTAATTCATGTAATTCCCTTTCCGCTTGCCTAGATCTCTGTTTCAATGCATCGATTTGAGTATTGCAGTCAAAGACTTGTCTCTGCTTTGCTGCTAACTGAATGAATAATTCTTCTATATCGTCATCATTTTCAAGAATAGTGTTAAATGTCTCCTTGATCGGGGAATCAGGCTTTCTTCTTAGTGGACTTGATTGATATGATGATGGCAATTCTGGTATTCTTTTTGGTGAATACGTGGAAGATCCTAGATTCAAACCACTTTTTGTTGTTCTTAAAGTTCGTTGTGGTGATCCGGTTAATTGTGGAACACTCTTCAATTTATCACCTGAGTTTAATTTTTGTTCTAATGATTGGAATTCATTGTTCAATTTGGAGAATTCTTTTACTCTGTCTTGAACTTTTGATGAGCTGGATTGGCTGCTTAGTTTGAACTTGACTAGACCTGTTGATTCTGAAATTATTCTTTCCTTGTTGTGAACTTTGACTGTCTTGATTGGAGACGATGTATCTATTTGGTTATGAATTGATTCTAGCACCATGTTTGAATGTGAGTGATATTGTCTATAAGATGATTCTGATTGTTGTTATGTGTAGAACCAAAAGAAAGGGATGTATCACTCCCGTTCACAATTTCAGGTCTGCCATTAATACCACTCCTCAGTTTTTTTGCCAGCAGGTTATCAATCTCATTAGACAGCCTAATCAGGCAAAACGTAAACAAACTTGATATAAGGTTTCCAAACACCCAGACACCCAAATGTTTTGTTTACCTGTCTAAAAAGTAAACGTTATGTTTGTTCAGAACCACCGAATTTATCCGCTTCAGCATTTAAGTGAGCTACAGAATGGACAGATTAATCGCTATTTCCGATGCGTTGAAATACAGAGATGGGAACCAATTAGCTTACTGGCTTGAACATTACGTTGTTGATAGAGGGATTGCTGAATTACCATTCAATTCAGTCAATCAAACAAATGAGTTCTATAGTCTTACAGAAGATATGAGAACCGTGTTAGATGCAGTGATAACGTTGAACAAGTCGTTCAAGGAATACGAAGTGGTGGATCAATTTGATTTGTATCTGAATTTCTTGAGAGTGCTTAATAGATACGCTGAACAACAGACGAATTGGTTTCTGAAACCACTTATAAATATCACTAAACAAGTCATTAGGGTTGCAAAGACTGCTGATTTATACATCGAGAACAATCCACAGTATTTTGAGAGCTCAAGAAAGAATGCCATGCATGATGATACTATTGAGCAAGAGAGTTGTTTGATTAAGAGCTCCAGAATAATTCATAATTCATTCAAATTATGCCTTAATGATAAAAATGAAGATGTTTCAAAGAGTAGAAGATCACAGATTTATTTCTTTGTTAATCAAGAATTGAAGATTTATTTTACATTACAGAACAGAGAATTGGCGAAGAATATGGAGAAAGTTTTGATTTCCAAGAAAGATGATCTTCCTGATCTGGATCAAATTCCAAGATCTCAAAGTATTTCATATTTATACTATAGTGGTGCCATATTTTGTGGTGATGGTGATTTTAGAACTGCATATGAAAAATTCATGAAGGCATTTGAGTTGACAAATAAGAATGATGTCAGACATCTCGAGTTATTGTTGGTTTATTTGATACCTTTGCAATTCCTACAGACTAAGAAATACCCAAATTTGGTTTACTTAAAATCTAATTTTCCACAATTATACACCCTATACTTTGATCTAATAGTTGCATTACAAGATGGTGATTTATTAAGATTTGAAGTGTTCTTCAATAAGTTTGAGGAATTCTTTTTGAAGAAGAATTTATACTTGGTTGTCGAGAACTTGAGAAGTTTTGTTTTGTTGAAATTAGTGAAGAAAGTATTCAAACTGAATGGAGAATCAAGTCATTTACCAATCTCATTAGTTTCAAAAGCCATTGAATTTGCTAATTATCATACGTCTTCGCCAGCAAGTTCATTTTCTAATGATGAGACTGAGTGTTTATTGGCCAATTTGATCTACAAGGGTTTTGTGAAGGGCTATTTATCACATACTAATGGAGTTTGTGTGTTGAGTAAGAAAGACCCTTTCCCTCCACAAGTTACGACGGATGCATAAATGAGACAAATAGCTATAGAATTGAATACATCATACATGACCTAATAAACGACATCATTGATGTCCAAAGCCCGTAAATGGTGCCACTTTGAACTATAGGGTGACGATTAGGAGCAACTGAAATACTTGGAAGTTGGATAGGAGCGAACAATATCATGACCACCACTTAACAAGACATCCTTTCAAGGTGTGCATTGTTCGAATAATCAGCCTATGTGTGACACATTAAACGAATCGAGAATCTGAGTCACTGATGGCATCACCTTAGGCAAACCTGACACGCTCTGCCCCATGGCTCAGTTGACAGCAACTTGCAAGAGATGAGCACACTCATGAGTATATACGATCTCTTGAGACAAGGGGCTTGAGCAGCGTCGACTTCAACACCTTCGACTACAATTCACTCGGGTTCTTCGTTCCACTGGTAGGATTTTAGGCAGTGACTGGATAATCTTTTCTGCGGGCGGTCACGTTTTTCTAGAAGGAGCGGCTAGGACCGTGGGGGCCTCTCTGCCCACGAACTCGGGCTCTGCTTTTCCTGCCCGTACCGGGTGACGATAATGGTATGCGCACTTCACGCATAGTTAAGAGTCTGGATTAGGAAAAACGTGGGACGTATTTTTCGGCGATGACGAAATCTGCGGATCGCTAAAACCGTTAGTTATTGAAATCTGGAGTGCATGAAGGAAAAATGACCAGTGCGATGACTGTTCAAGTGTTTACTAATGATAAAATTTTTTGCTTTGCACAGTGATGTCAGTGTCAGCTATGTGTCTGGAAAAGTATATAAAGAGGACATCCGTCGCCTCTTCTGTCCCATTTTCTTCTGTCCCAACACCAAGTTAAACAACTACCACAACTCTACACTACAACTACTACGCACACAATGGAATTCTTAGTCTTATCATCAGAAGTCACCAAACCATTCGTTATCCCAAACGTCTCACCAGTCACCAGAAAAGGTGCCAAAGCTTATCACCCAGCTGCCAGACCATTATTGTAAGATGATTCATCTGCATTTCATTTTGTATCAATAGGGATTAGTTACCCTAATGAATACTCTTTCAATTCAACGGTTGCATTGGAAAACGTTTTCAACAACCAGTTTCTTCTACGGTTTTAGGTTATTTTTATTATGGGCATTTTTATCAGCTGGTTAAAAGATTTTGGGTTATTTTTCATTTTTTTTTTTACAGAGATCATCTTTAGAGTAGTGCAGTTTACTGTACGAGTTGCCGCTAGTTTAGTTTACTCGTTTATAATACATGCATCTTCTATGGTTCTTATTATGTTGTAGAGAACAGTAATTTGCCCGTTTCATCGATTTGGTTCTTCAGTGCAACACCTCTGACACCCAGGGACAGGGAAGTTTTCCAGGATCGATACAAGAAGAGAGTCGTCGTCAATCCTACTCAACCCAAATATCAATTTCAGACCAACAATGGAAATTGCGTCAACTTTGATGAGTCGATCCTTCCATCTCCGGGCAGTCAAAAATATTGAGTCCTGGCATCAATACAGCGAGCTGTTTCAACGATACTGCGGAGTATCATACAGTAATGTTGTAAGTATCTACCCACGTCAATGCAGAGTCTTCACGGGTTGTGGTGGCTGCAGCGGTGCATCATTTGTTTCAAGACAGTGCGTCCTTATAGGAGTTAGGACCATGGTTTTAATTCTTCCCCTTCCAACCTGGGGAAATTCGGCTGAGCTGTGAGGATGTGCAAGGCTTTGGTCGTAGTTGTAAAGTTGTAGAAGTGAGACGCGGACTTCAAAGACCTAGAAAGTGGGCGACGAAGTAACTAGTATCTCTGATTGGTTCCTGAATCCTGCCTGACTTTCATGTTGATGTTGTCTGATGCAATTGTGCTGGATCCCATATGAAAGTCTAACATGACGGCAATCGAGAAAAGTAAAAAATCACCAGTTAAAGAGGAACCAGTTACCTACATATGGCCGAGCTGGATGTCGGCCGGAGGTATAATCTGGAGATACCATGCTACGTTGCATTGCTGTTTACCCTTCCTACCGTTCTCAGTTCATACGTTAATTCTCTTTATTTACATGAATATACATCTCACGATCCTTCAACAATCCATCTATAAACAACAGCAATACCTCCAATCTATTCGAACAACGGATAAAATTCATTGTATTTCTTACTATAATACGCAGAACCGGCCAAACCTAAAGTAGCCAAAACTAAAGGAACCGGTTTCTTGAATTGAACAGGGATTCCTCTGGCTAAACCAGCACCTAATAACAAGACTGAAGAACCTAAAGCTAATTCTAAACCCCAGTCAGCGTTCTTGTTCAATAAATAACCAGCAACGGCAAAAGTGGTGGAGAATGTCAAACCGGCGACTAATGAAGGAATTGAACCTTTCTTGATGAATCCGGCAGCACCACCGGCGAATAAAAGAGCTGAGAGAGTGTAGGCAGGGTGTTCCTTTATTATGTTAGCATGCGTGATGACACGGTGTGAATTGTCAAGTAACTCACCATTTCTGGTTGATAGTTAACTACTGAATAGATATCGATTAGAAATATAAGTGGTGGCTTCTGATTTTTGTTTTTGAAACTATCGCGGACTTAAGACATCTCCGAAGCCGACTGATTGATTTGAGGCTCACAAGATGAATATGAAACTGTCATAGAAACTACAGCATTAAACCAACGACTTCTCGAATATTCTGCTTTCAATTAATCTCTACTAATACACCCCTCGTTCACAGAGATGTCACAGCAGAAAAACCCAAAGATACAGGAAAAGCTGCAGCTTCTGAAACTCAAAAGAATAGATGAATTAAACAATAACCTTAGACAACTATTAGCTAAAGATAGAATTTATGCATCTAACGCCTCATACTCTATTATAAATCAAGTCACTGATGAGAAGGATTATGCTATTCCTGAGATTTCTGGATATATGCAACCAGGAGAGAATCCATTGAGAAACAATGTGAGGATAAGGAATAGTAATGAGGGAAGTGGTGATGCTGAAGGATGCTGTACCATCATGTGATATAACAGTATCATTTGAATTTTTAGAAAAAGGACACTGGTTGAAAGGTTTATGTTTATTAAGGTTAAAATAAAGGACAATATTATGTGAATAGTTAGTTCTGTTATCTATTCAGTATGTAATCAACCTAATTGTTTCTCCTCTTTATTTAGTTCAAATTGAAGATGTTCTTGGTCCACGGCACCTTCGACTACATTGGCTGCATTTTCTTCATCTGCACCACATCCGCAGTCATAATCTTCTAAAATAGTGGTACAGTCATATTCTGGTTTTCCTAGCCTCTCATTAACTTTATTATGTATATGACAACCCCAAACGGATGCAATCTGTCTATTGTTTAACTGTGGTGGATATTTCTGTAACAATTTAGAGAAATGTCTCGCACAGTCCCCACAAGGATACACCCTCACAAACAGCTGGATATACTGAGACAAAGTCTCTCTTTCAACATTACTTGGGGTTTCTGGATATCTGGCCAATATCGTATGGAATAATCTCCAAGTAGCACGACCAAGTTCTGCCTTGAGTGTCTCGTTTGCCATCTGCGGCATGAATGGTTCAATTTTCATGGATGAAATATCTATGACATCGTCAATGATTGTGTCTTTGCGTAACTCGGGAGATTGTTCTGGTGTTGATGGGGTATTGTCCTTGATAGGTGTCTTTTTCGTATGCGGATCAAGTGGTTTTGGATCTGCGAGTTCTGAAGAGGTGTTGAGGAGCAGGAAAAGCAGGGAGAGCATTGCGATGGAAGAGACCACGATCACGTTCTTTCTTTTGATCAGGAACATGCTTATTGCGGTGGATAATAGTTGTGATTAGGTATGATCTAATAATTCTTTGGATTTTTTAATGATCACCTTTTATTAAAAAAAGACACATTTTTATGAAAAACTGTCATTGGCCATGACAAGCCAAAAAACATCGTCTCAAAGCACAACAAACACAAGACAATGCAGCCGACTAAGCGTCCCACGGGGATTCCAACTGTCCAGATAAACGCAGCGAGAGAGATGTTTGCCACCACCGTTCGTGCAAGACAGCCAATGAGCCAACAGCAAGAGCCGTCAAGCTCAAGGCCACTCGGACAAGACCAATTTAGTACGCCTGCTATTCCTTTCAATTCCAATACAGAACACAATATCAGAGTTCCTGCCAAATCGCACAACGTTGCAGAATGCAAGAATCCACAGTGTGCTCATTGCGGACAAGTTATTATTCCTTCACCCGTCGCGTCATTCCCAATACATGAAGCACCTTCGATAAGTGTTGGAGATTGGGAAGTCTATACTACAAAGAGGCCAATTTTATCGAGTGATGAGATTGATGCTGAGCAGGAGAGACTGGGGTTTCCTATCCCGGAGATGATCTTTGGTAATAACAAGATGGAGATTAAGAATGTCAAACACCCTGATTTTTTGATTAGTTTTAATACAAAAGATGCGTTGAGTTTAGTTGATAAGGATGTCGAGAATTTGTTGAAGGTTAGTTATTCAAAAGAGTGGTTCAGTACGAGGCAGAAGAAAACCCAAGAGGTTACGGAGGTGGCGAAGTTGTATGACTGGACTTACACTACGAGTTATAAAGGATCCGTTGTTGAGAAGTACGACTTCATACAGGATGATAATGTGAAGATCCCCTTGGAGAAATTAACGAGACCTGACCCGATATTGTTCTTTGACGATATGGTGTTGTATGAGGATGAGTTGGGTGATAATGGAATCTCATTAATAAACTGCAAAATCAGAGTCATGCCAGAGAGATTATTATTGCTTTGCAGATTCTTTTTGAGAGTTGATGATGTGATTTTTAGAGTAAGGGATACTAGAGTCTATGTTGAATTCAACGAGAATTTAATAATTAGAGAATATAAGGAACAAGAAGCAAGTTATGAAACAATAATGAAAAAGATCCCACCAATGGTTGCGGATCCAAGAAGTTATTTGAGAGATCAACATTGGATTTCTGGGAAATTACCAATGTTGTCAAAGACTACAGAATATTTGAAACTGGATTGATCTCTATTATACATGCTATATATTGATCTCATTTGGTTAATGAAAGGATCTTTTTAGCGGATTCAATATCTTCATATGAGGCCTGCTCTTTAGTAATAATTTCATTCAATTTAGTCTTTGCTAATTCATTAATTTGTTTGTAGTCAATCTTCTCAGCTGATGGGTTCTTCAAGTTTTGTAATTTGCTACTGATCAAGTATAACCCACTCCAACCTCTGATATAATTAGACACTAGTTCCACACTTCTTGAAAAGTACTTAAACGAATTGATCAAGTTTTCTGAATTAGTGTTTTTGCGGTCCTTTGAACCAGTCTCTTCATTTTGCAAGTATAATAAATGATATAGTTCCCCAATTCTTGCTTGAACAATGTAATTAAATGGATGTATGATCAATGTTTCTTCATACGAGAAAATAGCTTTGTCATAATGACCAATAGTAACATAGGTTTCAGCCACTTCAGCCCATGTTTCAGTATCTGTTGGACATAGTTGTAAGTAAGCATTTAATGACTTGATATATTTTGGATAATCTTTGTTTGCCTTTGTACTTGAGATTCTTTTCTTTAATGTCAACAGCTCATTAGCTGGTCTTAGCTTCAAGTATTTTAAAGCTTCTTCATTGTTACCCTTTGATACTTGCAAGAATGTGGTTTTCAGGACAGCAACTCTCTCACTATTGATATCACCGAACTTATCAAGAATTCTATCTATACTGATCTGTGCTTCACTCAGTTTACCAATTATCAAAGTCAAATAAAAGTTCAACTCAACAAGATCAAAATATTCAAGATCTGTCAAGCGGTCAATGTGAATGGCCAAAAACTGCTTCAATTCCTCGTAAGTTTCTAGCGTTTGCTTTGGGGAATAACTAACAAAATGTGAGAGTTTATGGATCTCCAACAATGCGTCCTTTTGTGACATTTCGAGGGAATTGGTCCAATGCAATGATCTAAACAAATAAATTCCTTCATTTTTGTTAACGTTCAAACACGATTTTGATATGGCCTCTGGTCGGAACTGGAGTTCAGTCACGTGAATATGCGATCTCATCGACCGAAACTCGTGATTTTTTCCTCTTCCCTCAAAAATTTTCCAAAAAATCGTGCCTAAAAATCAAATACAAAAAACCTTGAAATCTAATAGTTAACACCACTCTCGAAGGCAAAACTTTTCAGCAGAGCTCCAAAGTTAATTCACAGTCCCCACACAGACGGCTTAGTCACCAGATACCACGAGATCCACCAAGCACAGCGAACGAGAAACTATCCACGTCTTGAAGCTACGAGTCTATGAATTATTCTTTAACATCAACTCTTACACAAAGTACCGTTCTATTAAATCTACCCATAATTTCCTCAGAATCAACTTTACGATCCTGAATCTCAATCAATCAGTTAAATTAGAGAAAATCATTCCAATATGTCATTCATCAATATCTGTCGTGACAACACCGATCCTTTCTACCGTTATAAAATGCCTCCAATTCAGGCCAAAGTTGAAGGTAGAGGTAACGGTATTAAGACTGCTGTTGTCAATACTTCCGAAGTCGCTAGAGCCTTAGGTAGACCAACCTCATACATTATCAAGTTTTTTGGTTTTGAATTAGGTGCCCAAACTTCCATCAATGAAGATCAAGACCGTTTCTTAGTTAATGGTGTTCATGATGCTCCAAAATTACAAGATACTTTGGATGGCTTCATTAATAAATTCGTCCTTTGTGGTTCTTGTAAGAATCCAGAAACTGATATCATTATAACAAAAGATGAAAACTTAATCAGAGATTGTAAAGCTTGTGGTCAAAGAACCAACATTGATCCAAGACATAAATTAGCTTCTTACATTATTAAGAATCCTCCAGAATCATCAAAATCTTCCAAAAAGAAGAAGGCTGCTACTGCCTCCGCGAACGTTGTTGGTGGTGGTGTTTCCATCTCAGACATTGCTTCAGGTAAACAAAAACCAAAAGCTGAAGGTGAACAAGAACCGGATGCTGATGAAGATGCGTTAACCAGAAAGATCAATGCCGAAGCTTCCGCGTTACCGGATGTACTAGAAGTCAACGATGAAGATTGGGCTGTTGATGTTTCTGAAGAAGCTGTTAGAAGAAGAGCTCAAGAGTTAGAAAATTTAACCATCGATGGTGCTGCTGCCGCCACTTCTGATTATGATAAGTTAGGTGAATGGATTTTAGAATCTGGTGAAGACAAATCTGAATTACCATCCGATGTTGAAATTTACAAAAAATTGAATGAATTGAACATAGTTAATGATGTTGAAACTGTTCAAGTCTTAGCTCAGGTTTTGTTCGATGAAGATATTGTCAATGAAATCGTTGAACACCAGGGTTTGTTAGTCAAGTTGATCACCACTGAAAAGCATGAAAAGGCTTTCTTAGGTGGGTTGGAAAGATTCTTAGGTTTAGATAAACCAGATTTATTACCACAAATTGCCAAGATCTTGTTGACTGTCTACGAAAACGATATTGTTACTGAAGAAGTCTTGAAAGATTGGGGTTCAAAAGTTTCAAAGAGATACGTCTCTAAGGAAATCTCCAAGAAAGTGAAGAAAGCTGCCAAACCATTCATCAAATGGTTAGAAGAGGCTGAAGAAGAAGAATCTGACGAAGAATCCGAATAAACTTAAACGATCCTTTTATTTAAATATCTTGTAAATTAATACAATATCTGACTGTCATTTTAGTCCCACTACGTAGAAATATTAAGAAAAAACAATATGCATTATCCATTAGAGTAAACCCAACTAATATACAAAAACATAAAACGAACCATAATAAACAATGAAAAATCATACGAACTGATCATGCGGCTTTCTTTAAAGCACCCTTTTTATTCTTTTTATTGTGCTTCTTTGAGTTTCCTGAAACGGCATTCTTATGGAATGGAGTTTGGAATTTACCCTGAACACCATTCATTTGGAAGAAATCACGATCCAAATCTTCAGTATCGTTGTACAATGCAGCTTGTTTACCACCATGATTGACTGATGATGAAGCCTTGTTACCCGAGGCACCAATATGTGAGGAGAAAGAAACCTTTGATAAATCTTCAGCTAAATCAAATTCATTGATACCCTTTTCTTTAGAAGCAGCTAAGATCTGTTCTCTTCTGCTTGCAGGTAACGAGTCGATTGTGTATAATTCTCTGTTGAACTCGAACTTCTCCTCATCTGTTATGATTCTTGGTTTTCCTTCTTCATCAAACTTAGGTGGTGGATTAACGAATAATAATTTACCAGTCACATAATCTTTCAAGATATATCTGGAAGCTCTTGGTTCATCAGCACTACCGAAACCTTGTGTCATGTAACCCCTTGCCCTAGCATATGCAGTCAATAATTCATGTGATGTTGGAATACCAGAACCACCATCCTCTTTGGCTCTAATAGGTATGGCAATACCGTAAATGGCTTCAAGGTAATATTTAGGAATTCTTTGAGCAACTAACTGAGCAGGACCTGTGAATTCCCTCAATTGATCAATTGGTAGGACACCATTACAGACCAATTCACCATTGGTGAATGCAAAATTTGGAAACACTAAACCAGGACAATCACAAAGGACAACGTCTTCTGATAATCTGATAGTTTGGAAATGTTTGGTTTTACCTGGTGTGGACGAAACAGACACTTTCTTGGAACCAACTAATGCATTGATGGTGGATGATTTACCAACATTTGGATAACCAACTAAACCAATTTGTAAGATTGGATGATCGGCATTTGGGAATTGTGATAAAGGTTCTGGTGCTTCCCTAAGGAATAATTCTTCTAATTCCTCAATTTTTAGAATTCTGATGGCATCTTCGACGGAATTCTCTTCCTCTGATCTTAATCTAACGTCTGGATTCACAGCTTCTTCATTTTCTTCTTGTTCCAATATTTGATTTGCTTCATAAGCTGAGAAGAAAGTATAATTGATCTTCTTTGAGATAAAGTAATCAGCCCATGCTCTTCTTTGCTTAGGAGTCAACAAATCAGCTTTGTTAACTAGCAATAGATTCTTCTTTTTTGGATTCAATTCATGAACATATTTCTCTAAATCAATAGATCTGAATAACAATGGATTTCTAGCATCAACGATCTGAACGACCAAATCTGATCTTTCAACAACTCTCCATAATTGTCTCCAAACTTCTAAATTTCTTTCAAATGGTGTCAATAACAAATCTTCATTCTGTTGTAACTGTGCTAGATGTCTTCTCCATTCTAAGAATGCTTGCTTTTCTTGTTTGTCTAATTGGAATTTAGTCATTGATTCATCCCATTCTGGTCTTCTTGGAATGGTCAATTTGTTTTCATGAGCATGGAACAAACTTCTCATGGTTTCTTCTTGTTCCTTTGATAATAAAAATGGATTTGATTTGTTTTGATCAACTTTGATGATTTTAACTTCTTTGTATCTATCAGCTGTGAAATCAGTATCTGCTAATTCAGCGGTGTTTAAGAAATCATCTAATGCATTTTCCTGAGTAACAGATCTTAATTTAACCCAACCGGCTTCATGCTTGTCTGTAGTGAATCTCATCTCACCATCTGGCAAGAATTCGATCTTGTTTTCATTCTTCTTAAGATTGGTGATTGCTCTACCTAAGCCAATAGTGTTCTTGTTTTTATGATGAACTGGTTTTGGGCCTTTTGGTGGTTTCCATTTCTTTGGTTCGACTTTTGGAGGCTGGTAAAAACGTTAGTGCTGCTTTCATAGTGCCGTTCTTTATATCCGATACTCACCATTTTGGTCTATTCGTGTGCTTCTCAAACAATAATAACACTACACAGTCTGGTTATTACTAAATGATAAAAGCAATGTGAAAAAAATTTGGCGTGCGATGAGATTACCCGGACCTTAAGTCACATGACAGGTTATATTCACGTGACCAACTACCGAAACTCGCTAAAAAGAACAAACAATGAAAAGTGCATGAGAACATAATTGTTTACCTATTGACTAGTTTGGTAATATTTTGGTGCCAAAATGTCCCCTGTTATTGTAGATGTCGTCGATTTATATGATTGTGAGTTTTGGTTTGATTTTCTGGGTATTTTGGACCGGTTGACTAACTTTCTGCGCAGCTGAAGGTGAGCTATCAGACTTGGTTGTGAGAAGCGAACTCAAGGGCAACGTGGATGCTGGTTACAAGATTGAGGTTAAGGTGACTGATGGTGGAGTCAAGTGTTATACTTCTATTGATTCTGCGAAGCTGGAGTCACTGAGAACACCAAATTCCCAACGCTTAACGTATAATTTCAACCAGTTGGTATATGAAGTATTTAGCAATGATCTTCCGGAGAGATTCCTCAATCCAGTCCAGCTGATCGGTAGACAGGATGATCCATGTACTGTTAAATTGTTCATCATTCTTGACATTGGTGGTGGTGTGAAAGATGAGCTTATCTCCTTTGATATGGAAGCTGCAGATGATGAAGATGAGAGCTTTGATCTGTTTGAGTGGACAAGAATTTTGAAGAAAGACCGTGATTTATATAAACAGAAGTTCAAGACACTGGATTCACAACAATCAAAGGTCAGAGAAGATCTGGGGAAGTCACTTAAAGCTCAAGAAGAACTGGTGGAACAAATGAGAGCCAAACAGAAGCTCCAACTTCAAGTCTTTACTAGAATCATCAATGATTTCCAGTCTCACAACAATAAGATTCTTTCAGGAGAAGTAACCAATCAAGAAGATTTATTCAACATGGATAACATTCGCAATGCTATCAATGAAGCCCATGAGGCACAACTTGCTGCTCAACCAAAAAAAAGAAAATTGGCGGAGGAGAAGAAACCAGCAAAACCTAAAGCTACCAAACCTAAAGCTGTCAGTAAGAGTAAGAAGAGGGCTAAGGATGAAGTAATGGAAGATGTCTCAGAATCGTCAAATACTCAAGACCTATCACAAGCCGTGCCTGCTCCTGTTAAAGCGGAACCAATGGAGTCTGTTCATTTCAAGTTTAACAGCCCCGATGAGAAAGTTAAAGATGAGTTTGCACAGAACGAGATACCAAATTCAATTTCGGAAGTGAACGAAGAAGGAGAAGACAAATATGTTGGTGAGATTGCTGGAACAGACGATGATGAAGGTGTAGAAGGTGCAGCAGATGATGGTGAAGATGGTGGTACTGAAGAAGGAGGAGATACTGAGGAAGATACCGCAGAAGAAGAGACAGAAAACGAGAACACAGCTCAGGAAGAAGATGATGAGGAAGAAGAAGATGAGTAGAGGCACAATTGACCATCCATGTACTGCCTTTCCCTGTTACCTGAGTTCCGGTACGATTTCCCGGAATTTACCGATCTGGGACAAGGCGTAGATTCGAAAAAAATTATTTCGAACCAGAAAAACCAAACATTTTCTGGAACCAAAGTGCAGAAAGCTCATTTACTTAGAAACTCCACGCTCGTTCAGACCCATTGTTTCCAAAAGGTACTGTTCTCCACTTCATTTGCTTTTCATTTCACTTCCATTTAGTTCGTTCACTTCCAGGAACCCTTTAGATCTAAGAGAAAAAGGCTTCCGTTGTTCCTTTGTTTCAAACCCATTTTATTGAGCCTCTATTGTCCATAGCCCGTCTCAATACCCGACTACTTATTTTTCAAGTTACATCTTATTCTATCAAACTTTAGTTCTTTCCTCCCTTTGAGCAGTATCGTTTTCCCATTATGCAGTCTGTCTATGGTGGTTATGATATGCAATATACGACTTTAGTCCCACAGCATCTAGTTATCAGCTCACCTCAATTTAATGATCAATTCCAGCAGAGTGCTCCAAACGGTGCTCAGCAACCACCTGCTCATATTAATGGAAGATTCCCATCAAGACAGGATTATCACCAGTATATGCAAGATGATTTTGGCTTGCAAAATCTAGAAATTGATGATTATGACCAGTTCAGTCAACATCCAGGATTCCAGCAACAGCAAGAGGCTGAACTCCAAGGATTGAATATGGGACAAGATGGTTTTATTTATGATAATGGTACGTTTGCCAATGCCAACCACATGAACCAGTTCCAAGTCGATAACAACAATATCGAATTTGGTTCAAATGGTAACTTGAACCACCCAGGTAACCAGCCACAAAGTTTAGGTCCTGACTCAGTCATTGCTGGTGGTTCCATTCAAAGTCATGGTTTATCTGGTTCTATTGATTTCACCTCTGCTCCAAGTAGAACTGTCTATTTAGGTAACATCCCGACTGATATCTCACCAAAGGAATTATTGGATCATGTTAGAAGTGGTGTTATTGAAAATGTCCGTATCTTACCAGACAAGACCTGTGCTTTTATCTCATTCTTGGATGAATCTTCTGCTTTGTTGTTCCACTCTGATGCTATTTTGAAAAGATTGACAATCAAGAACAATGATATCAAGATCGGTTGGGGTAGAAATGTCCCAATTTCTTCTATTGTGTTATCTAATATCCAAAAAGATGGTGCTACTAGAAACGTCTACATTGGTAACTTACCAAAGAATATTAAAGAAGAGCAGTTAGCTGATGATTTGCAAGAATACGGTACCGTTGATACTATCAAGATTCTACAAGATAAAGGTGTTGCATTTGTTCATTTCTGCTCTATTTTAAGTGCCATTAAAGTTGTTACCTCATTAGGTGAGGTTAATGGTTTCTACTCAGATAAGAGAATCTTCTATGGTAAAGATCGTTGTGCATTTATTACCAAGACTCAACAACATAATGCTGCTCAGTACTTAGGTTTAGCTCCTGGTATGGAACACTTAGTCACCAATGCTGACAGAGAATTCATTTCATCCACATTATTACAACAGTCAGCTGCCGCTGCCGCTATTGCTACCACTGCCGGTGGTGCCAACAACTTAGGTAATAGAACCGTTTACTTAGGTAACTTACCAAAGGATGTCAAGATTGAAGAAATCTGTAATGTTGTTAGAGGTGGGTTATTACAGCATGTCAAATATTTACAAGATCGTCATGTTTGTTTTATCACTTTCATTGACCCTATTGCTGCTGCTCAATTCTTTGCTATGAGTCAATTGCATGGTTTGACTATTCATAACAAGCGAATCAAAATCGGTTGGGGTAAACATTCTGGTCCTTTGTCAAATGCTTTGACTTTGGCTGTCAGTTCAGGTGCTTCAAGAAATATTTATATTGGAAACATCGATTTGAATGATGAGAGGTTCTCAAGAGGTGCATTAAGAAAGAAGTTTGAAGAATTTGGTGATATTGAACAAATCAACTACCTAGCTGAAAAGAACTGTGTTTTCATTAACTTCACCAACATTTCAAATGCCATCTTAGCGATTGACAAGATCAAAATCGATCCTGATTTCAGAGAATTAAAGATCAACTTTGGTAAAGACAGATGTGGTAACATCCCAAGACAATTCGTTAATGGTAAACAGCAACAACAACAGCACCAACAGCAACAACTTCATCAACAATTGCCGTTCCCTGATTTACCACAACAACCAACTCCACCAACCACCCGTGAAGATGAAATCAACGAGGATCGTCAATCTCAAAGTACTCCATTACCTCCACAATCACAAGAATAGAAAACTTTAACCATGATTTTATGAATTCCTTTTAGAGAGATGTTCCCTTTTTAGTTTTATTTCTGGGTTTGTTATTGTTTGTTTTCTGGTTGGTATTAAATTGTCATGATTCGGTCTATTATTTTATTCTGCATGACGACATAATTATAATGGGATCAGTTATTATTATCATTTTTTGTTTTTATCTTTTGACTTTTATTCATCCTTATTATAGATTAGGCTCTTCTTACGTTCATTCCATTTTTAGCTTTCAAATTATATATAGTTTTACTTTGTTCTTTATCCTGGACATACTTTTGTTGTTTTTACTTGTCTGCGTTTTTTGTGATGTGATTTTTTGTGATATGATTTTTGTTCTTGTTGGTTTTGTTTGTCATTTTTTTATTCCGTAGTTATATACTCATCATTTTATCATTTTATCATTTTAAACCATTTTGAACTAATACAAATACGCTTTTATTTCTACCAATTTGTTCTGTAATCTACATGGTATTCAATACTTATATATTGCACGAATTTAATATGTAAACGAACAATGTGTGAAAACTAATTAAAAACGCCTTTAAATGAGAATAACGATGCTGATAAAACCTCTTCAACCCTGAACAAACTCTTCATAATCAATCATTTCAATATCACTACTATCATCATCGTCATCAGAACTTGAGTCAGGAACAATTTGTCGAACTCTCCTGGATGTGGGTCTCAAGTCTTCTTCAGTATCATCATCAGAAAGATCAACCCCATGATTTTTTCTTCTCTCAAATGCAGCATCTGCTGATATTTGTGAGTTACCATTCGGTATAATATCATCGCTGTCGTCAGAGTCACTCTCGTTAACAAACAATTGTTGGGATTTGCGAGGTCTTTCTGATTTTTCAGCAGGTAGGGAATTCAAATCAGATTGTAACGAGCTTGATGTACTTTGTGAATGTTGCAGTTGAGCAGATGGTAAGTTCGGTGATAGCTGTGATTGTAAGATAGGATCAGATGGGGTTTGAGCAGATGGAAGCATGTTGAAACTTGATGATAATGAACTTAACAAAGGAAGTTCCTGCTTGGGTTGAGTTGGTCTTGGTTCTGGTTGATCAGGGTCAAAAGCAGGAGATTGAGAATCTGGCTCAAATAATGGAGTCTTATTTCCATGTAATGGTGTCGAGATTGGATCACTCGATGTCTTCTGAGAATTGGTGAAATTTGATGGTGTTGGTTTTGATGATTTTGTCAACTTTTTTGGTGATTTGGAAACCACTGAAAACTGATAAAGGGGACGCGGTGGACTTCCAACTATTTTTGGTGTGATTTCAGAAACGCCAGAAGATGTAGATTTTGGTTCTTCAGCAGGTGGTTTTGAGTTTGATGGCAGCTGAGGAGGCCTATCCTGAACAGCCTGTTTACGTGATCCTAATATTAATACAGGGACTGGAGCATGATACCTTGTGGCAGACAAGGAAGCAGATTGATCTTCCGATTGAGGTCTTTGACCTAGATGAGTTGAGTTAGGAGGATTCATCATTGACTGAATCGGGTAACGAGGTCCATGGTTTCCTGGTCCCAAGTTGGGTGGTCTCAGTTGTGAGTGTGCTGGATATTGGACCGGCGAATTAGTATCGAGTAATGCTGATGATACATCTGAACTATGTGATTTTGGTGGCGTGGTTCCAATCAGTCTTGATGTGGTATATGATATAGCATTCTTCATGCTTTGGAGTAGACCGGGCTTATTGGACGAGGTTGGCTCAGTGGTCGGCTGGGAAGCAGATGATGATTTGGGGCCAATAACCCTGTCTCTCGGAGAAGGCTTTAGAGGTTTTGGAGTTGCTAATGTGGAAGTAGGATTTGAAGCACGTCTGGCAACAGGATTCTGAGAACGAGTAAATACTGGCTTTCCCGCAGGTTTCACACCTGTTGGTTGGGGAGATGCAGAAAGAATGGCTTGATTCAAAGTGGAAATCGTAGGTGCTGATGGTTCTTCAAACAACGAATCCAGACCTGTAGTTGAATCATTCTTCTTTGGATCCTGTGCTGTCCTTCGAACCTTGTTACCACTAGGAATGAAGATAGATGTTGGCTTTCTCTTTCCCTGGTTTGCTCTGAACATTGCACTAGGATCATGGATAACACCAGGAACATGAACATGATTCTTAGAGTTCTCAGAGGTTTCACTACCTTGTGAATCATTCTGATACAATCTTTCTTCTTTTGGAGATACAGGAATATTAGTGATAACAGCAACACCTGTCCTGGTCATTTCAGCAGGATCATTATCATCACTATCCTCATCAGACGAGAATATCTTCAATGGTTTACGCTTTGGTGGTTTATTGATTCTTTCTTTAGGAGGTTTCTTCTGTTTATTGAAACTGACCTCACCACGCCTGGTTTTAATGACTTTATGCGATCGCGGTGACGACGGTGTGAGAATTGTTTTATCAAGAGGATCATCACTTTCCTCCTCTTCTCTGGTAAATGTCTCTTCATCCCTTACAGGTGATGCTGATTTCGATTTCTTCTTCTCTGCCTTCTCCTTTTTCTCCTTCGCAGCTTCAAGCTTTGTAATCGGCTTGTTATTCCGTTTGCGGTTCTTCATCATTTTCTTCGACTTGGTCGCAACAACACGATCAAAATCATTAAATCCAGGTTCAGATGAATATTCTTCAGCATCAGAATCTTCATCATCAGCAATGAAATCCTCAATAGGAACTTCTTCATATGTCCATTTCTGTGTTTCCCATTTACTGACACCACCTTTTCTTCCATTTTTGTCAATTCTTGCGACACCATCTTCTTCATATTCCGAGTCTGAACCATCTTTTATATCATCGCCTTCATGATAGCTGTCATCTCCATCCGATTCAGGAAGTGGTAGCGGGGGTGCCAGATCTTCATCTGAGTCCGAAGAACTGTGACTATCACTGCTTTCACTATCAGAACCATCAGAGTCTGAAATGACAATAACATCTGGTTCAAAAATTTGCGTTGGTTCCGGTCTCGGGGCTGGTTTTTGTTTTTGTCCTTCTTGTGAATTCTGTTCAGGTTTTGGTTTTAAAGGTGAATTCGGTTGTGGTTGTGGTTTTGGCATTGAGTCCAACAGTGTTGAAACTGGTCCTGATTTGGAAATGTCCGGACTTGGTTTGGTAGAGTTGGGATTACTTGCACCATCATAAAGAACTGGCTTCCTTTGTGATCGTGGTTCTGCATTCATAGTCATATTCTTCTTTTCTGAATAGAACTCAGCCTTTGGCTTCAATGGAGAGGGCATGATGTCAGCTATTTGTTCGACTTTGGGTATCAGTTCAGGAGTAATTGATTTAGGGACAATGATGTGCATCGTCTGTTTAGATCCTGGTGAAATGACGTGGTTTATCAGAGGCGCTGGTCTGATTCTTGGTGTTGATGGTCTTCCTATTGGATATTTAATGGTCTGTTCAGGTTCGTGTGATGACGATGATTCTTCAGATCCAGACTCCGATTCAGACTCCTCTGAGGATGTACTGTCTTGTGATGGCAATCCAAAGGAATAAGTAACGTCCTTCTTGGCGCGTCTCTGCCTTCTTTCGTGCTTTGGTAAATCAGAAATAGCCAGTCTTGTAGCCAAATAATCTTTCCAATCAGAATACCTTATAATTGAAGGGATATTTGCTAGTTCATCCAAATCTTCTAGTTTCTGCAGTATTCGGTTTTCTTGGCGGGGCATGTCCTTTCTATGGGGTGTATTTTAAGCTATGGATGATCGTGTCAATACATCAACGATTGATGTCTGTTTCGACTTTCTGTGGGTTGATGGAAAATGGGAGAAAACTGACCAGTTGGAAATTAGCGTGAAAATCAAGAACCGGTCACAACGGTTCCGGAAATACAGCAATAAAGTGCTGAAAGGAGCGACTTTTAATCGATGTACAGTTGATGTTTTCAAACGCAGATTGTTTTTGTTTTTGTTTTTGTTTTTTTATTCTTTGGCAGAGGTAAAATGAAAGTCTGGTTATGTAAGCGGCAAAAAGGCCAGTGACATGACTCGTAACCTTTCCTGTTATGATGGGGGAGGTGTGTTACTGTCTCAATAATGGAACAACATATTCGAGGTGAGTTAACCTTTCAGGTCAGATAATACCTCTGAAAAAGTTAGTCATTTAATCAGATCACGATTATTTCCCTTCGTTGTGTTTCTGCTTGAACAGGGCTCATTTCGCTCACACTTTTCCAGATGGACAGGCTGTTTGACACAAAAGTGAACAAAGACATAGAAAAACGGAAACATTTCAAATACGCGGATTAAGTAAGGGGCTGCAAATCTGATATCTTGTTGATTTGAACAGGACTTCAGTTGCTTTCCCTGTTTATTCAAAACGCACACAAATCCAAATGTTACACACAACCTCCATCTACTCCAACTCAGCGAGTGGAGATGTCAGGATTGCTGGTAATTTCAACAACTGGCAACCTGAGCGATTGACTTTTGATCCTGTTGCGAAAAGACATGTTTTCACTATCAAAGAGGACAGCGAGAAGGTTGGGAAGTATATCTTCAAGTTTGTGATTGACACTGTCTGGTCACTAGATCAGGACTATCCTACGGGTGAGTATTGTGCATTGTCGAGTTATGGCACCCGATTTACTAACAAGGGGAACAGAATTTGACGAATCTGGCAATGAAAACAATGTTGTTCTGTTCGATCACACTAAGGGGAAGGATGCTTGTCATGAATCAGAATCGAAAACCAACCAGAAAATAGCTGATTATATTGCCAATGAACCGCTGACCCCTGATCCAACACCATATGGTTTATCCACACAATCAACAAGCAATCAATTCCTTTCAAACAGTCCACCACAAACCACAGGTATCTCAAACTCAGCAAATGAGTCTACCCCAGCTGCCACCCAAGCGTCCAAAACTGTTGAACCAACCCCAGTTGCGAAAGAAGCACCATCAACTACCACTTCTGCTCCAGATCCAAATCTGTCAAATATTGTCACATCTGATGAAATCACTACTGCATTGAAAAACATCCCTATTGAACCAAAGACCAAAGCCCATGTTGAATCTGACAAGAATTTGGCCAAATTAACGGAGACTTCTCATGATTCACCAAAACCTGATATTCAGTCATCCCCATCTATTGAACCAGAAAGTGTCCAGAAACAAACCGAATCAGTTCCTTCCCCTCAGCCGGGTTCGACACCAGAACATCCGACAGAGACTAAATATGTTGAGCCGGAATCATCAGTACCTCAATCAACACCAGTTGATAGACCGGAAGTTGGTACGATTAATGGTGATGATGTTGATAATGATGATATTCCTGAATATGATGAAAACGAATCCACTTATGTTGATACTCAGGAACATCAAAACAAGGCATCAAGAGGTCAGACTGATGCTCTAAACCAAGTTAACGATGATGGTCGTTACGGTCTTGGCTTCTTTGCTGCTGTGTTGCATATCATTACTCAGTTCTTTGGAAGCTGGTTTGGTAGAGGTTGATTATATGACTGACTCTTCTTTAATTGTTATTCCTCTTTTGTTGCAAAAATTCGCACGTTCCCAGTTTATTCATCATGCTGTCACTATTTGCTTGTTTCCTAGTTTCGTCTACTCTTTATTTATATTTTGTTAGCTAATAAAATCTATTCCGATGCCAATTCGTAGTCTCCATCACGTGAGGTTCACACCCAGATACAGTTTTGGAAAAAATAATCAGCCTGACATGAATCATCCATCTTACAGACTCATCTCCTAGCTAATTGCCCGCCAAACGCAGTATGAATTTCCTCAGGAATCCCTCCTTCAAGAGCATATTCCAGCACATACGTCCCTTAAGCTCAACTGCCTCGCGAGCATTCTCAGATCCTCCAGCCATGCTTAACAAATTCGTCGAAATCAAGTCCTGCGTTCAGTTGAGGTCACGAACACTACCAGATTACATCAAATCCCCAAACTCCAAGCTCGAGAACTTGATGTGGACAAAACCATTACAGAACATTCTTATTGTGAAGAAACCTTGGGTTCCTACCGTGCGTCAAAACATGGTGGAATTCATCTCATTCATTCATGATAAACACCCAGAGATCAACGTCATGGTGACTCAAGATGTCGCTGATGAGATATCGCAAGACTTCCACAGCTTTGTCAAAAAGACAGGAACATCGCCTCATGTGCTGTACACTGGTGAGATCGAAGAGGTTATCACTAAGACGGACCTACTGGTGACTTTGGGTGGTGATGGGACCATTTTGAGAGGTGTTTCACTATTTTCTAATAGTTCCGTTCCTCCAATATTGTCTTTCTCTTTAGGGACATTGGGATTCTTACTTCCTTTTGATTTCAGTCATCATCAGCAGGCCTTTGAAGAAGTGTATAACTCCACTGCCAAAGTCCTCCATAGAACAAGATTAGAGTGTCATGTCGTTAGAAACTCCACACATACTCAGTCAGACCCAAAGATGATTCACGCTATGAATGATATTGTCCTACATAGAGGTGATACACCAAGTTTAACAACTTTAGATATCTTCATTGATGGTGAATTTCTTACCAGAACAACTGCAGATGGCGTTTGTTTATCCACACCAACGGGTTCTACAGCATACAGTTTGAGTTCAGGTGGTAGTATTGTCCACCCGTTAGTTCCATCCATTCTTATTACTCCAATTTGTCCAAGATCGTTATCATTCAGACCATTAGTTGTTCCATTGACCTCACATATCAAGATCAAGATCGCTAGTCGACAAAACTTTGGAGAGAACAATGTCAGATTATCGATCGATGGTGTTCAGCAGGAATTTTTGAAAGTTAATGATGAGATTCATATTGTTAATGAAGTCGGTACCATCTTCCTCAAAGGAGAGAAATTACCAATAAGGAAACATGAACCTAAACAAACAGCAGGTGTCTATTGCGTGGCCAATACAGAGAACGACTGGACGAGAGGAATTAACGAACTTCTTGGATTCAACTCCAGTTTCAAAAATCAATCCAAACTATAGCGGCTCATACAAATCAACCTACATTAATGATCAGATTCATAATTCGTAAAATATCTATTAATCGCAATGCGACACATCTAAACTAACTACTGTTCTGTCAATCCTTGCACCACTCCCCATTCGGGCTCACGAAGGAGGATCCTTAGGTCTGGCACAAAGTCCAGTCCAAATGGAGCGCTGCACCCAAGATCGATAAATAAAATTTTATTCTCCAGTCCATACTTATGACCTTGCAATTAAGCAAAGGGCAACGGTGGTATCGCGCTCGTCATGGGCCAAGATCGTCTTCCCTAAAAGGAAAAGAGATCAGCCTCAAGGAGATGCTTTCCTATGTTGCGAATGGCTGTGAAATTTTGCGTTAAAGAAGAGGAAATAACTTCAAAATGAAAATTTTTATGGAAGATGAGCTTTATTTATACCTTCGGATGTAAATTACGAGGGTAACATTACGTAATTACAAACCGGAATTGTGTTGGCATTTTCTGTAGGGCAAGAAATTGTATGCGAAATCAATGGTTTGATTTGCTTAGAATAGTTCAATTTGCAGTTGATTTAGACTGTTCTGTTACGTATTATGACCGACGAGGATATTGAGATTCAGCTCCAGGATATAGATTTCGAATTGGATCAACTGGTAAATGATAAATCTCTCGAATCGGAACTGATCGAACACAACAAACCAACATTTAAACAACTAAGTGAATTCCAAATTAAAGAAGATGAAATCGTTAAAGAATTGGAGGAGTTGAAGAACTTATGGGTCGTGGGGAACTTCATTAAGGAAATTGAAGTCAATTTGGAAATGTATGAACTGGAATCAGTCGCGTTATCATTGGAGAAATTGGGTGGGAAGATCGAGATATTGAATAATGAACAAGTACAATCACTGGCATTGGAGAATATGAATAAGTTAAGAGATCATTTCAATACGGTATTGGAGTCTGTTTTGAGTAAACTGTTTGTTATTTCTGATACTGAATTGGCTTTCAATGCTGAATTTGATGTTGAAGGTACTTCAATTGAATACCAGACTTTTATTGACTTGGTTACTGAAGGTAAATGGCTCAATATCAACATTCCTAAACTAATCGATGGATTGATCATTAATAAGTTAGTTTCAAATAGCTATACATTTGTCATAAATGATAACAAACTCAAATTCTCAAGAGTTGCTAAACAAGACATCAACAAAATAATACCATCCATTGTCTCCATCATTAATTTCATATCACAATTCCCAGACAGTTTAAAAATCATACATTACATCACAACTAGATTCTACGATTGGTTGAAGTCGGTAATCATTGATAACGTCGAAGTCATATACTCTAGCTCAGAACTTCAAGATGATTTTCTAAACTTAAATGAATTCTTAATATCACATGGTTTCAAACGGGATGATTTGAGACATTGGATCAAATCAGAATTAAATGAATTTATATTGGAATTCTACTTAGAGTCTCATGTTGATGAAATTAGAAAAGTTTTTAGTGGGTTAGATAATTCTGCATTTGAAACATTCATAACACAGACCAAACTTGAATTGAAACCAGTCGAACCAACAAGAACGATAACACCACCTGTTGTTGCTGAAGTTAAAATTACAGCTAATGAAGATGATGGTTGGGATGCATGGGATGATGAACTTGAATTCAATGATGATGAACCAGGATCGCCAAAGAAACAATCTTCTAAGAAACAACAATCCAATGATGATGTCTGGGAGGCATGGGATGATGATGATGACGAAGAAGAAGTACAAAAACCACAGCAATCAAAATCAAAGAGAAAACTTCATTCCAAATTATCAAAATCAAAATCACCAACACGTACTCCAACACCGCAACCACCAGTCAAGATCTCCAAGCAACAATCCACCACAGCACCATCAATCACAAGCGAGGACGATTATCAAACGACCTCAATAACTTCATTAATCATTAAAATCTTTGATTCATTCATCTCTAAAAGATCGGCCATCCCAAGCGTGTACCAATCCACCTATGAGACAAAACTGTCCCAGCTATGTATCGCATATTATATGATCTCACTAGAATCATATGGTAATAGGTTTTTACTCTACAACGACATGCAATATTTGTCTTCGTTTTTCAACATCCCTAAATTATTCACATTAGCAGAGACATTACTCACAGAGACGGTGAAGGAGAGAGAATCACTCATCTTTAAAAACTTCGATAGATTGAATGAATTGAATCCCGCATTGCCTTCCCAGATCCAGTTTAGCGTCATTGAAGAAATTGATGGATTGTTTGTGGATTTTGTTGATCAAACGAAATATTTGTCGAAAAAGCTACGAACTATGATTGTTATTGCGTCCATTGACTCATTATATCAAGTAATTATTGATGTAATCTTGTCTAAGGTTTCTATTGGCGAGGCTGAATCTGAATATTTGAACATTATCACCTCCAAGTTCTTAAACTTGTCTGTCATCGGTGGAAATGGAATTGAAAGTCAAGCCATTCCTAATTATTCGAAAATCAACCATGTTCAATTCATTTTAAAGAGTCATTTGAAAGATATCATGAGCAGTTTCTATAATGCTGAATTGTTTGATTTGAGTACGATGGAATTGATCAGTTTGATTGATAAATTGTTCGCTGATAGTGACTTAAAAAGAACAAACATTCAAGAGATTAGAGACATTAGGGAAATGGAATAGTTGTACTATTTTTCATAATTTATCATCTATTAAATTTATATTCGTAAACCGTAATCGTTTAATATCTAGTCAAATAATCTATCATAATCTGCTAAAAAAAAGCAACGCATCAGAAATTTATAACTTCTCTTTGTAATAATAACAAGCATACTCTATTCCATTCTAAACAAACAGAGAACTCTGTGATTTCGGTAATTCATGTTCATCTAATCTCCATTCCTTAGCACTCAGATCTATTGTAGTTTCAACTAATTGGTTAATCTTCATGGTAGCTTTGTCTAAATCATCAATTTTCATTATATTGAAATGAGGACCAGATCTCTCTGGTTGGGAGATAGGAGTTGCATTCATACTCAAAATTTTATCCATAACTGGTTTGAAGACACGATGCTCAACATCTTTGGCCCATAATATATCCATATGCTCGTAGGTTTCAATCCCAAGTGTTTCCAAATTGTTACAATTTTTCAATCCATCTTCCATTGATTTGATCTTTATAAGAACATCTGATTCACCATAGACCAAAAAAACCTCAGCAGTGATTGTTTCAACTGGGAAAGGTGTCACCTTATGTAATTTGAAGCTAGTTGATGTAAGTTGTGACATGATGGAATGTTTAACGTCATCAAACATTTGAAATCTATCACTTGCAATGATCTGAAACCAATGAACAATCGATTTCACTGAACTTGGACTGAATAAATGTGGATAACCAACTTGCTTCTGCTCATTTGAAATATTTTTGGTTTTCCAATTGAATATGATTCTCAAGGACTGGTCAACAATAAGTCTATATAGTGGACCCAACATCATAGCCGAAAGGGCAATGGTTGATGGTAGCACAGCCTTCTTACCCAAAATATAATACAAAACAGATGGGAATCTTGTCAAAACCAGACCTATTCGATTATCAAGATCTTGTGGAATTAAAACTGGACTTAAACCAATCAACAACTTGATTTGTTTGTTCAAATCTGGAGACATTGATAAAGCAGCAAACAACTGTGAAGAACCTTGACTGAAACCAATGTATGTAAGATCTGGTTGCGAGGTAACTGAAAGAATGTATTTGATGATACCTGGTATATCAAAAATTGCAAACTCGTCTATTGAGAAATCCCAAAATTTGTCATAAGCACAATTCAAATTGATGTGTTTTCTAGAATATTTATTCCCTCTGTTGTTTCCTAACCAGACATCATAACCTTTATCCACGAGAAGGAATGGTAAACATCTGGAAGTGGTCTCACCCAAAACGAACAACTCACTATTTGTCAACAATCCATGATGGAAGTAAACCACTGGCCCATTTAATTTAACACCAACTTTTGAAATTCTATGCAGCGTCAACAAATAACCATCTGTTGTCTGAACAACGTGCTCCTGAACTTGATAACCGTGATGTCTGCATATTTCTCTGATATCAACAGCGTTGACGATCTCTGAGAACTTGGCCTCGTTGTTGTCAGAAATAACGAATCTCTGGTAATAATCCACAACGTAATGGTAGAATTTCCAGGGGAAAGAGAGGATATTCTGTATTATCCTGTTCACCAGAGCGAAAGTCCGTGGGATAAGTGGTGAGTTCGAGAACATTAGGCGCAAAGAGGAAATCCTGTTCTGGTACGAAATGTGGAACGACTCCTTTTATTGTTTCGTGAGTGTTTTTTTGGTGACACAAAAAAGATACAGAAAAAGCTGTAAACAAATAACGTTTATGAACAGGAATAAATATGATAAATAATGAATAAATAACATGGCTCATCTGGAGAACGACCACCAGCTCTTTGTGGAACGTCCCGGTGCTTCTTTTGGTTTCTTCACAAGCTCACTTTCAGCGATGTCCAGTGCTCTGAGCATTCTTTCTTCTCGTTCTTGCAAGATTCTTTGTGCCTCGATGACATGTTTTCTCTCTGGTCTTTCCAACGCAAGTGAAGGGTCCACCTGCTTGTTGGCCCCAGTGCTTGCACTCAAACTGGGCAAACCCTCACCGAAACGGACACCACTTCTGAAATTAGGCGTCAGATCCTGCATTTCCTGGTCCTTTAGCGAGCCCAAGAGCCACCACTTGAACCGCAGATGGGCCCTGTACATGTCACTGAAGACATTCTCGTACCCGTCGTTCCACCTGTGGATGAACACCCCGTAGATAACAACACCCACCATCAGCGTACGGCCCGTGATCAGCACACCCTTGTCGAACCTGCTGTAGTTGTTGACCCTTCTGAGCTGTTTCAACTGGCCAGTGTAGATGCTCGAATGTGGTCTCGGTGTGTACTGCAGTTTGCGCATGGTGGTCTTCATCTGCTGAAACTGAGTGGCATCCGTAGGCTGGCTTGCCCAGGGGGACTCTCTGCCTGGGGTTTTGAATTCAGAAGGATACCCTTGCGCAGGACGCTTGTCTTGCGGATCGTAGGGGTTGAATTGGGAACCTGCCGCTGGCTGCGTCCACCCGGGCGGGTTCGCACGTCTCTGCAAATGGTACCAATCCTCTTCTGCCATGATCTAGTCCCTGTGATTCTGTCTTTTACTTTACTGGACTGGAGTTGATGTATGTCTGTTGTTAGCCCAATATTCAATTTCTCCCCAAACTTTTTGGATTTTTACATAATCACGATTTATCAAAACAGGCACGTTGATTAGCACACTTGTTCCTTACTACCATCCCACCAAACAGCTCAATTGTAGGACAAAATACCAAACACAATGTTCTTTTTGAAACTGCTTTCGTTCTTCTCTTTGCCAGTGTTAGACACGCGTCTGCAGGCTCCTGCCGACCCTAAGAGGAAGCTTGCCATCATCTCTCGCGCAACCCCATCACGTTGGTCGACTTTGGAATTCAAGATATATTGGTTATGTTTCCTCATCACGGTGCCAATGCTATACAAGACCGCAATGGATGCATCCAATGAAACGAATCCCAATTATCCCAAATTTGAGAGACTTTTGAGTCAGGGTTGGATGTTTGGAAGAAAAGTCGATAATTCAGATCAGCAATATAAGTTCTTCAGAGATAATTTCTGGCTATTGCTAGCATTAGTTGGTGCCCATGTCGCAATTAGAAGAACTGTCAATTTTGTGTTTCCCAGGTTACAGAGAAACCAATTTGATTTTGGATTTGGGTTGATCTTTATATTTGCCGTTCATGGTGTTAATTCCTTGAAATGGTCAATTCATGTATTGATTTTGTTCACATTGGCCAGAGTTTTGAAGAAATGGCATAATGTTGCAATTGCTGGTATATGGGTCTATGGCGTTGGCTCATTATTTTTGAATGATAAATACAGAAATTACAGATTGGGATATTTCTGGTCGCCATTAAGTATCTTTGATCCTGGCTTCAAAGGTATTGTTGCTCGTTGGGATGTCTTTTACAATTTCACATTACTAAGATGCTTAAGTTTCAACCTTGATTATCTTCATAGATATCATCGATTGAAAACTAAGAAAGATCAAACCGATAGACCAGATCCAGAGAACGTCAAATCAAGCCCATCAACTCCAGAAAAGACCAAATCATTCTACGAATCACTTATTGTTAATGAAAAAGACAGAATTAATGCTCCATTAGACATTGAAAATTACAACATCTTGAACTACTTCGCCTTCTTGACATACGCACCGTTATTCATCGCTGGTCCAGTGATCACATTCAATGACTTCTTCCTCCAATCCCGTTTCACATTATCCTCAATCACACTCAAAAGAAATTTCATCTATGGTCTTCGTTTCTTATTCTGTGTTCTTGTCATGGAATTCCTATTGCATTTCATGTACGTCGTTGCGGTTTCTAAAACCAAGGCATGGGATGGTGATACTCCATTCCAAATCTCAATGATTGGGTTGTTCAACTTGAATATCATCTGGTTGAAACTATTAATTCCTTGGAGATTATTTAGATTATGGAGTTTAATGGATGGTATTGATCCACCTGAAAATATGATCCGTTGTATGGATAACAATTACAGTGCGTTATCTTTCTGGAAGGCATGGCATAGAAGTTATAACAAGTTTGTTGTTAAGTATATTTATATTCCATTAGGTGGCACCAAGAACAGAATTCTTGCCTCATTGGCCGTTTTCACATTCGTTGCGATTTGGCATGATATTGAATTGAAGTTACTGATTTGGGGTTGGGGGATCGTGCTATGTTTATTACCTGAATATTTTGCCACACAATACTTTGCGAAGTATAGAGATCAATGGTGGTTCAGACATTTATGTGCCGTTGGTGGTGTTGTGAATGTTTGGTTGATGATGATTGCTAATTTGTATGGTTTCTGTCTTGGTGAGAAGGGCACAAAAGACTTATTATACAAGATGTTCTGTACCCTTGATGGGTTTGGATTCTTCGTCGTTGCTTGTGGTGCATTGTTCATTGCTGTTCAAGTCATGTTCGAATTGAGAGAAGATGAAAAGAGAAGAGGTATCGATGTGAAATGTTGATCTTCTATTGGATGTATACCCGAAATGCCAATATGATATTATTAAATTATTGAATGTTTTATATATATGTATGCCATTTTCTCAATTCAGCTTTTTGAACTCACCAGGAGTGACGATATCCTTACCTTTACTCCAGATCCCTCTCTTCGCATTCCTTGCTCTTTGCTCCATCTTAAAATATTTTTCTCTCTGTCCATCAAACTGACCACCTGTTTTCCCTTCATATGTTACACCCCATCCATGCTTAATCATCTCCAAACTAACATCCTTCCAACCACCGATCCAATGAAACCTCAACACCTTCCCCACAACTCTGCCATACTGATCCACACTTAATGGCTTTAGCTTAACTCTTCTTCCTAGTAAGTGCTCCTTCAACCACGCCATCGCCTCATCACCAAATGGCTGTGCTGGTTTTCCAAAATGTGCTCTCTCCGGTGCATCGACTCCACATAGTCGAACATGTAATGTCTTTCCCTTCAGATTTCGTGCGTTTGGTCTCGGTGTAGATCTAAGCCAGTGCCAACCGGTCATGATTCCTCCAGGTGTATGATAGAAATGGAAATTGTCACCATCGCCTACTCGAGTGACGAGCCCCAGAAGTCTGCGTTTATGGAATGCTGATTGTGGGATATCGTTGACTGTTCTGATGGGACGAAGGTATCGTTTGTAAAGTCCTATACTGGACAGTATTGTTCCTGTGAATGCTGCAGATACTAGTAATACTCGGTGATCTATCAAAGATTTTGGTACAGCCTCATTTGACATGTCCTTAGATCATCAAAATGCAGTGTTTATTGTTGCTTCAAGGTTTAGTTCACAGATCAAATCATCAAAGTCATCATTAATTTCGGTTTGTTTACTTTTGTTCACGTGACGATAACAAAATTATATTACTATCATAACTATACACTCTTATTCTTGATCTGTTCCTTCTCAAACAATTCTAAATTCAATGCACTTAAGAAGCAAGGAATCTCATTCTTTTCCTTGATCCAGAATGAAATCAAGTTATTATAAACTTTGAAAAATTCATCATCTTCATCGTTGAATTTGCTGGATTTCAAGGTTTGATTAGCTGGATCGATAATAATGCAATTTTGATCATTTTTGGTGTATTTTGAGATCAATTTAATTTTATTTGATGGTAGGAATTCTAATTTGAAACCAAGTAGCGAATAAACCGCATCTATGAACTCTAATGATTTTGATTGGAAGATTTCTCGAAGTCTTTGAATTCGTTTGTTGAGGTTTTGGATCTTAATTTCCAGTTCCTTCTTGTCTAGTTCTGATTTATCATAAATGGACTTCGGAATGGTTTCTGTGAACTCAGATTTTATCAAAAGATCATCGTTCATTTTTTCAAGAACTTCAAGTTTCTCCCTTTTGACAATCTGGTCGTTTTGGAAAGGATTATTTCTTAGTTGTAAGATTCTAACCTTTTGTTCGTTTATTGTTTCTGCCGATTCCAACTTCTTTAACAAGATGACATTCTCATTAGTCAATCTAGTCTTTTCATTATTGAGCTGTAGCAACTCGTCTTTCAATTTCATTACGGAAGTTTGGAAATTTCTAGTGGTATCATCATCATTATCTGTTCTTTGTCTTTTATTGGAGTTCTCATTCTGCGACCTGTGTTCTTTCGTCAACTCATTAAGTTGTTTCTTGTATTCAACAATTATCCCTTCAAGATTCTGAATATATTTGCTCTTATCGTCTTCGTTCAAGGACAGCTCATGATCCAAATTCTTTAATTGTTCTCTTAGGAAATTTGATTCTTCAAATAATAATGACTTTTGTTGTTCCAACTCATAATTGATCTTCAAGAGGTTGTCATATTTATCCGTTAGCATTCCATAGTCCTTGATGTTGGATTCATCTTTGATAAATAATTCATTATAATCATTCTGGGCTTTCTTCAAATCAGCAGATAACTTATCAAAATTGTTAGTCAATATCAAATTTTCATCTTTCAAAAACTTAGCATTTTGTAAAAAGCTATCGACATCCTCAATTTCATTTAAGTATACCTTCCACTTGGAAATTTCTTGCTTCAAATTCAAATTCTCTAATGTTAAATCGTTTATTTGATCATTCAATTTATCGACCTTTGATAACTTGGCTTGTAAGGCAGCTTTTTCGTCTTTCAAGATCTCAACATTTTGCTTGTTCAGTGTCAGCTTCTTGATTTGCTCGGACTGACTGAGATTCTTCTGCTCCAAACCCTTGATATATTGGACTTGTTCAGTTAACTGTCTTTGAACTGACTGACTTGTTTGAATCTCAAGATCACTTGGGACTGAGTTTAGTTTGGCTTTCAATGTTTCCAACTCTGAGTCCTTAGCAAGACTTTCTTCTTTCAGCTTTTGGACTAAATGTTGTAGCTCTCGAGACTCTGATGAATGATGGAATTGTTCTGATGTCGAGTTATGAAGTTCATATTCTAATCTATTCTGTATCTCGACCAATTGCGTCTTCTGTGCCTTGTACTCATCTTGCAATGAATCATAATCACCCTCAAGCTGACGATACTCCTTATTGGTTTTACTTAGCTTTTTTTCTAATGCCTGTTTCTCCTTGTTGGCATCTTCCTGTAATTTAGCTATCTTCTTATTCAATTCTTTGTTCTGGTTGTAATAATATATCTGATCAGATGAAACCGATTCGTATTTGGTCTGTTGCTCATTCGACTCTTTAATCAAGCGATTCACTTCGGTTTCATGCTCAACCTCATTCATCTCTATGATGTTCTTGCATTCTTTTATCTCATAAGTCAGTGACTGGACTTGCACCTTCAATGCTTCCAACTCACCACTACCATTAGTCCCAAAACTGAGTCTTTTGAAGGGAGATTCGGTCGCAGTCACAATCGAATGCCTTTTCTTAGGGAGCTCCACAAACGGGCTTGAATCAGTCATGACTGGTTCTTCTTGAGCTTGATTTTGACACGAAAGTCAAAAGCCAAATAAACAAATGTTGGTTATTACATTTCCAGAAAAAGTAAACAAATATACAAGAAGTGGCCCTACGAAAAAAAAAGTACCGATTATGAAAAAATCAAAGTCAGCCAAATTTGACATTATCACAAACACTCAATAAACGATCCCAACTCAACACAAAACGAAATGTCCAAAGTTCCACGCAGTTTCAGACTATTAGAAGAATTAGAAAAGGGTGAAAAGGGTTCTGGTCCAGACTACTGCTCGTACGGTCTCGTGGATGGTGGCGACTCTTCATTGACAGATTGGAATGGTACCATATTGGGACCTCCACACAGTAATCATGAGAACCGAATTTACATGTTGACGATAACTTGTGGTGAAGAATACCCAGAAAATTCACCATTAGTGAAGTTCATTTCTAAGATCAACTTACCCTGTGTGAATCAAACAACTGGTGAGGTTGAACCAGCTAAGTTTGAAGCGCTAGGCAATTGGAAGAGAAGTTATACCATTGAGCATGTTTTGGTTGAGTTGAGAAAGTTTATGGCCACTCCTACAAATAAGAGATTGACTCAACCTGCCGAAGGCGCCACTTATTGATTTAGGTTATGATTGTTGGTCTTCGTTCATGTATAATGATAGTTCTATGAATTTATGTATTGCATAATCCTTAGTTTTACTACGTTTTGTAAGGGGGAAGTTGTTTCTAAAGCTCTATGGTATTCAATTAGTTCGCTAAATAAGTAGCAAGGTCTTTAAGACCGATATTCTTTGGATTCACGGATGTGTTGGATGCTAAGTCTGATAGAATTAGGATCTCTTGAGGATCTGTATCTATGGAGAGTATCTCTTTTAGTGCTAACACATCGCTGGTGATTGATCTTATTTCTTTATTGAACTCGTCTAGTCTACTCCAGAAATGAGGGAATTTCAGACGTAGTAGATCCTCTTCTTTTGTGTGACTGCCTCCTAGTATTTGGGATAACGTGTAGATGACTTTCGTTTCTAGGAAGTCATTGTTTTGGAAATTGAACAGTTGGAAAATCGGTAATGACTCATATAGTTGATTGAGCTTGTAGTTATCTATTAACTTCAACTTTAACAGTGTAGCGATCTGTTGTCTCTGTTTGAATGTCTTAATCAAAATCTTTGTTGTTATTATCTTCAATATCAGATCAGTTGATATCGATAGACTCTGTGAATAGTTAGCAACGATTGATCTGTAAAAGTTCAACGATTCATTAACTGAGATCTCTGTAATGGAGTCAATATAAATCAACTGTATATCTAAATCTTGTAATAGTGGGTTGATGTTCAAGGAAGTGAAAACTGATATGACTGACAGGGAGGTTTCGTTTGAAGATGTTATTTCGAGGTATGATTGAATCTGACTCAACTCGAATATCTGATTAATTTTGACTTCTGGTTGGAATGGAATTATATTGGCTAATCTGACGATATGATTGATGAATGATTTTCTTTCAATGTTGAATTGATTTGGGGTATTTAGATAGTTTAGACATTTCAATAGGTCGAATCTGTCAAGGAAGTAGATGGAATTGATCAAATTGTATTGTTCCAATTTGAAACTGTCTGTTAGGAATTCGTCTGCTCTTGAGAATGAGAAATCTTTCAGTATGTAATAGATCACTAATCTTAATTGGACCTCACTGATCCCGACATTCTTCAATTCAGTGATGAATCTGTCTAGTTTGTTCAGATTCTCTGGTGGATAGTATGAATCGACATTGATATCAATCTTCAGGATTTCATTAATATATTTATCAAATATCAACGACTTCTGGTCCTTGAGTTTCTTATGGATGATATCATTTCTGATATATTTTATGACAGAATACAGTGATTGATTTTCATTATCAATCTTCAAATTAGGCTTTATCTGCTTCCTCAAATTCTTGAACTCGACAGAGTACGGAAACTCCAAATTCCCAAACAGTTCCAACTCCTTATTAGCAAACTCCATCTAGAAAATGAGCGTTGATCTGCGAATTGTCACTGAATTTGATAATCCCAGAAAGAATTCAATCTTTCACTTTTTTGGTCTCCAAAAAAAATTCCAAAAAACAAAACAACAACAAAGAAATAACCCAGACACCACATATAACGGCCGCGACTATTCCCGTATCTTAACTACATACAGAAATTGATTATTGACGAATCAGGATCTGATTTAGATTAAGCTATGTGATATATTAAGTTCTATTTACATTATATATAAGTTTATCAATCTAATATTCCCTCTTTGTCTGGGAATGTGGTATCCAATACCTTTAATGTGATTTGGTATAGCAACAACATGATACTACTTTGGACACTGGTCCACACAAATCTTGGACCAACACCACTGAATAAACCAACGATACCTTCTGTTTTGTAAACGATGGACACACCTTTAAAAATGGAAGAAGTGTTTAAGATGGCTGGTTTGGCAGTTGATGGAATGGTGTAGTTCTTCTTGGATGCGACGTTCGGTTGTTTAGTAGTTGGATGGTTAGTAGTTGATGAAGTCGATGGAATTGGTGATGCAGTTGAAGTCTTATGAGTTTCTGGATTCTGTGTTTGGATTCTTGTTTTGATGACATCAAGTGGTGTGGTCAGTGTACCTGCTAACCCACCGGCAGCAGCACCAGTCAATAACTCCAGAGAAATGTTTAAGTCATCTTGATCTAAACCACTCATGATAAATGCATACTCTCTGAATTTTTCATAGAAGGCAAATTGTAAAGCACTGAATGGTAGATCTCTGAATAAAGTGGCCTTATAACCAAAGAACAGAGTATGGGAACCCTCTTTAGCGACCAAAGTCCTTATAGCATCGATTAAACCTTTGTAATTGTACCCACTGTTGAAATGGGGATTGTTATAACGACCTTGTAATTGCAATCTTGTCTTCAGCACTTCACTAGGAACATAAATGATACTTGACGCAAAATCACCAAGAAACCCAGCAGTCAAATGTGTGAATGTATCATTAATCTTATAATCATTGATCATGGTTCTCTTAGTGAACTCATACGTCCCAAAAAAGATAGCAGTACTTGGAAAAGAACCACACATTGCGGCACTGTACCCACCATACAAACCTCTTCTGAACCCTTCCTCCACCAGTATCGTCTTGTACGCAGTCAGCATGTTTCTGTACTTCAATGTGGCAGGCGACCCCTGTTGTCTAGTCTTTACTGTATCCAGGGAGTGCATGACGGAGTCCCCAATAGCACCACCCAGTCCACCGGCGATCATACAGTGGATGATGGGACTGTGCGAGTCGTCGTACTGATCGATGTGTGTGTCATTTTGTGTGAGCATTTGCGGCTCGGTTTGTGGTGATGCAATACTGTGAGTATTATTAACTTTATGCGTGTGATCAGCTGAATATGGATCTAGGAGACTCTGTGTTCTGTTGTGTGTTGCTATCGCCCTGTACTGCGTATTGCCATGGACCAATCAGAAAACCAGTAAAGTAGCTATTCTCTAAAAAACGAGGTCTAAGATGGTAAATACACCCCGTAAAAAAGAGTGTAATGAGTGTTATGAGATAAATAAAAATGAATAGTGGCTTTCAGGGTCAGAAAGACGTGCTTGATATGTGGGAATGGATGGATGTTATGGGAGTGGAAACTGGCTTCATCAAGATTTTTGTTGATTTTTTTTCTTTTCCCAAAATTGGAAGATTTCTTCGGGTTTACACGGATTTTGGAAATTTAGCGACTGCATTGTTCACTATTTTCCCATTAACATCTTCAGTATTCGACACTATGCTCTTCATATCCAGGTCTATACCCATAAGGAGATCCTTTTTTGCGCGAGGTTACAAAGTTCTTGCAATCGAGACCTCTTGCGATGACACCTGTGTCGCCCTGATAAATAGAGAAAACGATAAAGTGGAACTCATCCAACACATTAAATCAACACTTGACTCAAAGAAAGAAGGGGGTATCATACCCACGCGAGCCTTCGATCACCATCAGTCACACATTGCGAAACTCACGAATGAAATTTTTATCAAGAATGATATTGGTGCCCATAATCCACCGGATTTGATCTGCGCTACGAGAGGACCAGGTATGAAGGGTTCTTTGTCTATTGGGTTGGATTTCGCAAAGGGGTTGAGTATTGCATTTGGAAAACCTATGATCGGTGTTCATCATATGTTGGGGCATTTACTTGTACCCAGGTTTGAAAGCAATGGTCAGTCTCCAAGTTTTCCATTCTTGAATTTGTTAATTAGTGGAGGACATACAATGCTAGTGTTATCGAAGGGTCTATTAGAACATGAAACACTGTGCAATACTATTGATGTTGCTGCTGGTGATGCAGTTGATAAATGTGCCAGAGAATTAGGGTTGAAGAGTAGTAATCTTGGCAGGGAACTGGAGTCATATGTTAAGGGTAACGAAGAATTTTGGCATTATAAACAATTTGATACACCAACACCATTGGCTAATAAGCCAGGTAGAGTTGATCAGATGAATTTTTCATTCGGTCCATTCCAGGGAACAATCAAGAAACTGGTCGCTTCTGATAATTTAGACCTATCAAATGAGAAGGAAGTTAAGGCTGCCGCGTATCAGATCCAGAATGCCATATTTGAGCACGCGTTGACTAAAGTCAAACTGACGATAGAGAAGAATCAAGATCTGTTGAAAGGTGTTAATCACTTAGTTGCCTCTGGTGGTGTTGCTTCCAACTTCCTATTGAGATCCAAACTAGATCGATACTTGAATGGGGTTGGCATCGAAACCAGTTATCCAAGTTTGGAACTATGCACTGATAATGCAGTGATGATTGGATGGGCTGGTATCGAATTATACGAACAAGAAGGACTTACAACTGACTTCAATGTCTGTCCAATCAGCAAATGGCCAATTTCAGATATTATGAAAGTTGAAGGATGGAAGAGAAATCAATGAAGCGTACGAACAGCTCTGCATATAAAACAAACTCATAAGCATTCATGTAAATATACAAAACAATCTTATTCTGGTCTATGTGGAATAAATGGCTCTGTAATATTGAATTTCTCAATTAGATTCTTCCAACTATCATACTCCAATTGAAAAATGATATGATTTGATGGTTTCTCATGTCTCATGGCGATTTCTTGATCTCGAAGTTTTGGGTCTGACGGCAGTGGAGGCAGCTCAGAAACGACTGGGTATCCTTCTTCATCTTCATCAAGTGCCAATTTACCATCTCTGATTAGGAAACTTGTGTAAAACATGTTTTCAATACTTTGACCAAATGAATGTGGATTTATAAAGAATTTAAAAATGTTGATCTTCTGCCCTTGTGTTTTATCATGGAAGGTTTTAAAACATTCTTGAACTGCATTAGTGGTTTGATTGGTTGAGTTGGTGTTCAGTTCTTCAGAAGTAACGTTTTGAGCAGTGACTGTCTTGTTAGAGAAGTCAAGCTTGGCTCTTGCTTTCACGACCCTGACTTTCTTCTCAATCTCTAATGGACCCAATAAGTGACTAGTAGACACTGGCTTAGAACCACGCGTATATAGATAAGTACCCAATAAGAACCAATTGAAATCACCAAAGGGATGTTGCCTTTCCAAAAAATCCTCATGACTCTGCTCCCCATCGTCATCATTGACAGCGTTATGCATTGAATCAGCAAGAATGTGGGTTTTCAATCTCCTTATGAACTCAGTTGGTCTTAGTGCCTTATTAGTGGATCCAATCTTTATACTTCTCATACCCAAGTCCATCAGATCACCAAGCTCTTTCAAGTTTCTGGAATCGTAAAGACTGATATCTTGAGCCAAGTTGTACTTATTAGCTGTGTCTTTCAATTCATTGATTCTTTTCAACAACTCAGTAACATGCTTCAACCCACCTTCTCTAGCAACTTTAGCTCTCTCGCTGTTCAGTTCGGATGTGACTCGTCTGTACTCGTTCATAAGGTCCTGTTTCTTTCTGTTCAATTCTTGTGGTGGTAATGTCGAGGAGAAATCAGTCATTTCGGTATCTGACGCACTCTCATATTCCTCGCTGTCCTCCTCTTCGTCTTCTTCTCCATCGCTGACTTGCTCAACAGCGCTCTCCTCGTCCTCCTGGATCCGCACTTTCTTGTGACCGTTAGCCGCAGTGACGTTTTCTGAGTTTCTCTTCAAACTCATTGCGTGGATATTTCACGTTGATCAAAGGTTTTTGAGTTTTGATGCGTTTGGTGATTACGGCTTGTTATGGATTTTTTCGTGTTTTCGCGTTTTGATATTCACACAGTTAAGCCTATTGTTTGCCTGTTTATTACCACATCGGCCATTATTTACTCAGGTTCAGTGACAGATATGTCGAAGATTAAGGTATGTTGGTGTCTTCTAGAGTCTCTGTGACATTTGCTAACAGATCCAGCTGCTCGACAAGTCTGTCGTCAACAGAATCGCTGCTGGGGAGATCATCATCGCACCAGCAAATGCATTGAAAGAGTTACTGGAGAACTCCATTGACGCAGGCGCCACCAACGTCGAGGTCGTTGTAAAAGAAGGTGGGACCAAAATGTTACAAATAACAGATAATGGGACCGGTATTGACAAAGCAGATCTTCCTGTCTTATGCCAGAGGTTCACCACATCGAAGTTAGTCAGCTTTGAAGACTTGAACAGTTTGACTACGTATGGTTTCAGAGGTGAAGCATTGGCCAGTATTTCTCATATTGCACATGTTTCAGTTGTGACTAAAACACAGGGGAGTCAGTGTGGTTGGAAGGCGTTTTATTCTGATGGTGAATTGATACCTGCTAAGGCTAATGAGAAATCAAGTGATCCAAAACCAGTTGCTAGCAAGAAGGGAACACAGATCACAGTTGAAGATTTCTTCTATAATGTTCCATCAAGACTAAGAGCTTTGAAATCGGTAAGTGAAGAATTTGGGAAGATACTTGATGTGATGGGAAGATATGCTGTTCATACTTCTGGTGTTGGGTTCATGTGCAAGAAATTTGGTGATTCACATTATTCATTGGCCACAAGACCTAATATTGATATAAAAGAAAGAATAAGAATTGTGTTTGGCAATGATGTTGCTACTAATCTGATTCCAATTGAAGTGGATTCAATTGATGAATATGGTGTTGTGAAAATCAGTGGTCAGATCACAAATCCAAATTATAACAATAAAAGATCTATCCAACCAGTGTTCTTTATCAACAACAGACTTGTCACAAATGATACATTGAAAAGAGCTTTGATATCCTCAGTTAACCACTTTTTACCAAAGGGACACAAGCCATTCATTTATCTAAGTCTAGAAATCCAACCAGAGAATCTTGACGTTAATGTGCACCCAACTAAGAGAGAAGTCAGATTCTTAAACGAAGATGAAATCATTGATAAAATATGTCTTCACCTAACTCAAGAATTCAACAAGATTGACTCATCAAGAACCTTCCAAACAAAATCACTACCACTTACACAAACCAAGATCGTGGATCATGATCTAGATAACAGAAATAATCAACAGTTCAAGAAGGCAAAGTATGATTACAATTTGGTTAGAACAGATTCCTCACAGTCCAAAATCACAAGTTTCCTACCAAAGACTCAAACACAACCCAGTCAGCTATCTTCATCATCATCACAATTACCAACTCTTCAAGAAGGCGAAGACTCTGCAGAAACACAACAGGATCAGAGTTTAGATATGAATCAATCCACACTAGTCGAAAGCAACCAAGATTATACGTTCATCAAGAGAGACAAAGTGGATGTGAATCTTCAAAGTATCATTGATCTACGTACTGATGTTCAAAATGAAGCGAGTCGTAAATTGACTGAGATGTTTTCCAACATTGTATACATTGGTATTATTGATGAGACAAGAAGATTAGTTGCTGTTCAACAGGATGTCAAATTGATGTTAATGGATTTTGGTTCTGTGTTGAATGAATTCTTTTATCAGATTGGGTTGACTAACTTTAGTAATTTTGGGGTCATTCATCTAGAGGGAAGTGATGAGGAGTTAAGTTTGAGAGGATTATTGGGGAATATCTTTGATAATCCAGAGTTGAGTTCACGGTCCAATATTGATGATATTATTGACATTTTGGTGCAGATGAAGGAAATGCTTTTTGAATATTTCTCAATTCAAATTATTGAATCCATTGAAGGATATCCGATAGTGAAGGCTATTCCACTACTATTGAGGAACTACACACCACCTTTGAAGAAACTACCAATTTTTCTATACAAATTAGGGACTGTTGTTAAATGGGACGATGAAAAATTATGTCTTCAGGGAATCCTCAAACAAATTGCATTATTGAACATTCCAGAGTCATTAGAACAGAGTGATAATTATGAAGACAGGGATCCAAGAAAGCAGGAATTATTGGCTAAATACCAGCACTTGAATGAATCGCTAGAAAGTGTGCTGATTCCAGCCTTAAAGAGAAAATTCTTACCTCCAAAGAGGCTAGATACAGATTTGGTTGAGATTGCTAATCTTCCTGGTCTATATAGAGTCTTTGAACGTTGTTAAGATACAGTAATGATAAATGAGAGAAAAGGCTACGCATGATATAAATTAACTAATAACGATGCATTGTGGGTATAATATAAGAAATGTTCGTAATCGAACAAGTGAAAGGACATATAAAATACAATGAGACACATACACAACGATACCCAAATCATGAATTTTCTTCAGATCCGAAATACGAATTGATTAACTTCTGATCAACAGCGGTCAATGGTTGGTCGGAAGCTCTTGTAACAACTTCCAATCTCTTATTTTGTGATGCTTCAAAATTGGCAAAACTTTTAGTTTTTGAAACAGATGGGATAACAATAGAATTAGATGCAGCATCAAAGAAACTGCAATCTGTATCAATCTGTGGATATGCAGAATCTGGAATATCTGGAAAAAATGACACAATCTGTTCCTCTTGAATAAAATTAATCAGAATTGACTTGTTTTGATCATCTAAGATGGTCTTTGCTGGAAAATTAGAAATATCACCAAGATATTGAGAAATCAATTCATTTCTCTTCTTGAAAAATTGGATGATTTTAAGAGGATACTCCAACATTTTTCTCTGTTCTTCAGTAACTTCATCACTTGCATGTAATCTAATAACAGGATGTGCACCTCTTGTACCGTCACGACCATTATATGTAAAGATGAAATAAAAACGACCTTCTACAAAAATAGCGTTCAAGGCAGCAATAACAGCATGATAATATCCAAATAATAACTGAATGTTGAAGTTCTTGGTGTTCGCAGCGATATGTGATTCGCTTGGTAGGATGGAGAGGAACTTTCTGATGGTGTAGACGATGACTTGGGGTCGATTTGATGGTGCCTTCTGTTCAATAACTTCGTTGAGATATTCAAGTGTATTGGTGAGAAAATTATCCAGTGTATCATATTGTTGCTTGTTATGATCCAACAAATCATCGTAGATGACGGGTTTGATTTCTTTGAACTTGGTATGTAATTCTTTCAAAAAGGCGTGATTGTATGACCTTGTATGATCTGATTTGACAGATTGAGAATAATCTTTGATGATTGCATGAAGATAATTATGATATATGGTAGCTCTTTGGAAAATGGCATTGTCTTTATATTTCTCCGTGATTTCTGGATCCATAAAGACATTGAATCCATTTTTCAAGTAATCAATATGGAATTGAAACAATCTGTTCAAGAACTGAACAATATCTTTAAATGTATGAGGACCATAGAATGTGCTGAAAGAAGAAACACCATAAATTTGGCATAAGCTAAACATAAGATTGATATTGTTGTAGAAGGAACGAAGATCTGAAATATCCGTAGACGATTTCATTCTGAATTTGTTAAGGAATCTCAAAGTGACATCAAAATCGTTAGTCAGACAATGGCTGGTGAATTTCTTAGTCTCTTTATTCTTAGTGAAATGATTCACTATAACTGATCCATGCGCCAACAAACTTTTGAAAAGAACAATATTATAAGCTGCCTCTTTGAAGAGTATCTTTTGTTGCCAGTCATATTCAGTGTGTAGCTCTTCCTGTTCAAAGTCGTTCTCAAACTTCTGAAGATGTGCAGAGTCGAAAGTGGTCCAATATTTGTTTAAATGTCTGATGCATTCTGGATTCAACACAATTTCAACATTATCGTTATCAACTTCAGATAGGTTATCAAGTTTCATCTGACGAGGATCCTGATGATCATTCCCCGAAAAGGCACGAAGTGTAACCAAGTTTTTGTCTTGATCAGTGGATTGTGGCAGAGGTTCAGTGACTGTTGAAATATGTGCGGTCTTTGAACTGGAGAGGCTTCGCAAATCTAACAAAGAGCTTTGAGATGATGAAGAATGACTTGAGAACGGTTTTGAAGAGTGATTTGAGTTTGAAAAAGTACCAACATCGCTCGGGTGTGGTTGGTAAGTGTGAACAGGTCGTCCTATCTGTTGTTGATGAATTTGAGGTACTTGTTGATATGGATAATGTTGTTGTGGAACTGGTGCATACATAGGAAATGAAGGTCTTTGAAGATTGATCTGTATGTTTTGAACAGCACCAGTAGGATAATATGCGAATCCATCCTGATGTGAGAATATCTTTGATGGTAGACCTTCAACAAGATATGGATGAGACATCTCTCTTGATGATTCTTTAGCAGCTTCCTGAGAATTCAAAGCTTCTATTCTTGCAGCATGTGCCTTCTGAGCACCTTTCAAAGCTTCTAATGCAGCATCATCAAGAGCCAGATAAGCACAGGATAAACCAGCCCTGATACAATTTCGACATGATCTTAATTGTTCGTCACATTTGATCCGACGTGATTTACAAGTCGCACAGCCTAGATGTGAATTTCTGTGACGTCGTCTTGAGTTTCTAAAACCTCGCCTAGAAGTAGTGGGATTTTCTTCATTTGTTCTGTTTCTTTTGATGTTTGAGTTAATGACTGTTGCGATGGCATATGGAGGTAAGGGACTTCTGACATTATTCGTCGGAACTCTGCCACTGTTGGGAGGCGATGGTATCGTCATTGACTGGCCATGCTGCTGATATGCATCAACTGGTGGCTGTTGAATCATATAATCGGGATTGTTTGATTGTAGTTGATGATGATATGCTGGCATTTGTTGTGGATTCTGAGCAGATGGATACGACCGATAGGCATAGGCATATTGAGGTTGTGATTGCAGAGGGGGTGTCTGAGCGTATAGTGAAGGTTGTGGCCAAGTGGTTGATGCAGCAGGGGGAATCTGATGGGGAATCATTGGAACCGTGGAGGTGTTTGGCCGCTGCTGCAAGCCTGGTAATGGTCGAGATGGAGGTGAAACTCCGGTGTCTTGTGTGGGTACCGGTCCCTGGAAATACTGTAGTTGGGGTGGTTGTTGAGACCAAGCAGGAGCGTACTGGGCCATACTGCTGACTTGGATGAAAGGAGGTTGACTGGGTACTGACCGTTGCTGTCGCTGTTGCTGTTGCTGGTTTCGGTTGGTATTGGGATTCCCTTCAGGAAACATGATGAATGGGCCGAAAATAGCAAAGAAGGCGTGCGTGGTGGTTAGTGACTGACTGAAAGGGCAATGGCTGTTTCTTGATGGCAAAACTCTTCGGCAGGGAGGGCAAGCAGCAGGTTCCAGCTGGGGCTTTGTTCAGTGATGAATTTTTCCAGCACCAAAACACAAACAATAAAATTGATTAATTAATAACGAACCGAGCCACAAAAGCAACGAACCGTTTCAACAGTCTGTATAGAGGGCTAAAGGGTCGTAGGAGCACTCAGCAGACCCGATATGGGGTTCGCTAACTGCGGGACGCTGGACGGTGAGTGGGAGCTGCAGTAGCAGGCAATATCTGGCTCTTTCACTCTGAGCTTCTGGGGAACACAGAATGGAGACTCAGTCGGTGGTTCTGATGGGGACTAGTCTCTCCGTCCACCTGGCGAGTGCGAATGGGATCTCAGTGGCAGAAGCAACAGGTGGTTTTTGGCGAGATGTGAAACAACAGAGTGCTTGATTTGTTGAGGTGGGGCCTTATTAATTGCCAGACACAAGTGTGCCATGGATATCTGGTTCCTGAAAATCGCTTTTTAGTCTCGGGAGGTCGTCCTGGACTCGTCACTCGTTGGGACTTTTTAAGGGCTAGGTCCCGCCTTCTGCATGCGTGTGCTGCACCCACTGAGCGTATTTAAGCTGCCGATCACATTCGCTTCGGGTACGGCGTGCATAGCTCGGGTGCTGACTTCGGGAATTAAGTGGAGTACCTAATTTGCAGCCGACCGGATTTGGGGACGCGAAACCGTCCCCGTTATAACTGGAATAGGACCTAGTATTCTCCGCTGAACTGAACTTAGAAGGCGTAAAGTTAGACTTTACGATTGCGGCGATCCACCGGAAGGAAAATTGGTGAAGGACTGCAGGTGTAGGTGGGCCTCCTCTTCGAATCGTTACAGTGGGACTTCAGACGTACATTTCAGTTCTCCATTCCCGCTTCTTGCCAAATCGAAATTGTTATATGATAATGGCATCGATTTTGAACACCACTTCTACAAGATTGAGGCCATATTATTCTTATGTCTGTACAGGAGATTTAAGTGTCTCCCGAAAGTGCAACATCGTTCATCGAAACATAATTCTACAGGTTTAAGGTAGCCGATTTCACATACTCAAATTAGTGTCTGAAAGCTGATGGCATTATACTTCTAATTAAAGAATAATCTGATTGAGCTGTAGTTAGACAACATGTATACAATGATATTTATGACTCTGATGAAGTTATGACATTAACGGAAGAATTTCTAACAGCTACTGTAAATTGTAACAGTTAAAGCCGCTTGTTCTTGAAATTTGACATAACTGCCATGCTTTATCTAAATTTAGATTCATGAAGCACTTACTAGCTGCTACCACTCCTTTCTCTAATTGAGGAGACTCGTATATTGTGGGTTTGATCCGAACCCTATATTGCATCTGATACATACACTGGTTGTTGAATTGTTACAGTTTCACGGTTCAAATAGTCGCATTGGAATGACGCAGCACATAATCTCGGTTGTACACACTCTCTTTATATAAATAGAACGGCTGAAAGAAAATAAACTCACTGCTTTCTACATATCATATTTTCGACAAGAATTACGGGTCAGCAGGACTCAGACCACAGCTATAGGGTTAGGGTCAAAACAAAACACAGACTGAATCTAAGATCTCTATACGACAAACAAACACCTGTCAGATAACGATAACCGTCATGCCAAGGAAAAACCTCCTATTGAATTTTGAAATCTCAACCCTTCTTTCAATCACAGAGTCAACCATGGAGTCTGGGAAACAGGCGACACTAACTAGCTTTAGGAACATGATCATGACGATTATGAACCAAATGACTTCTTCCATTATTGATTTGCGATAGTGGAACTATATTCAATATTGTCCACCAACATATCAGATCGGGATTCCAAATTAATACATTATAATGAGTCTTCTTCGATATGATACCTCGAAACAACTTCGTTTTGATTTACGCGCAGGGTTCTGGAACAAGCTAGTTGCTATCTCTATTAGAAATTGAATTGGGCCGACTGCAAAGCGGTCGACGGTTGACTTCAGCGGCTTTATAAGGACAGTGCCACAGTTCATGGAGAGTAGGCACTTCTTTTGGGAAGGGGTCTTACTCCTGTACACATTTCGAACAACTCAATGATGGCGCTCGTTAGCAACGACCATAGCAGTTGGAGTGACAACAGAGCCTGCACTTCAAACAAGACACCCAACAAAACCCTTTCACCACTTTTCGAACTCACTGTAGTTGAAAACGTTCACTCGGTGAAAGATTAAGAATTTGCGATTGTATGTAAATCACTGAATCTCTACGACGCTCAAGGTGCAGAGTAACAAGAGCTCAACAATAAAGTCCTGGCCACGATCTATCATCCATGAAATGTGCTATGTATTATTATCGAAACCATAGAATGTGCTGTTGATTATTGGCTAGTTGGGATTTCTGATTGTCCACTTAGGCGTTGATGTTTACAGTTCGAATTGGGACGCCGAAACGATTCAAATTTCACAGACAGTCATCGACAAGGTAAGGCATATAAGGCGTATATCTGTAGTGACAAAAGGAAGTCGGAATGCAGGGTGCCGTAGACCGTAGTACCTCCTATAATGAAGCTCTAACACTACATCTCTGGATATTAACTTTGCAATTCCCTAAATCAATTGATCTGAAAATGGACAGGGGAAAGTTCAAAATTTGGCCAATTTGGCAGGGCATTGTCACAGATACTTCGGCAAATCACGTTCTCTTCAGTTTTTGAAACAGTTGAGACCCATTTCCTGATTGGTACTCAGTTGCTATTCGAGTTACGATTGGACAACTTACAAAAATCGAGATGGCTATATGTCCGATACAAGAACGTATGCATTATTGCAAAAACCCTATTGTTGTTACAGTATTTACTGTGCGCCGTTCACACATGAATAACGATGCTCTGCAATTCAATTGGCAGGTATCTTTTTCTTTTTCTTCAATATGCTATCGGTGGTAGAAATTTGTTCTATGGTCAGCTAAAACTTGACGGATTTTGCAATATAGGTCATTGATATTGACCTGATGATCCATATTGTGGCATTAATTGACGACATTCGCACACACAGTACACTGTTCCGCCCGATTACGAAAGCTCCAAGAAGTCCAAATTCTCAGACATGGGCTTCTTACTTTGGAGCACAAGCAGCTGCTTCCACTAACGACTACTCCTGAAGTAGTATCTGATGGATCAGAAGCGGGGACGGCTACATGTAACATGTGGCATGTGCGGCGTGCCATGATTAGATTAACACTCAGTTATGACTCCTCGTAGGTCGAAGTGAATGTCACCACTTCGTTAAGGGCCACCACTGTCAACCGTTATTGAAAAATCTTCGTGCTAATTCCTAAAGTTGCAATTATGCGCATTGTACATCTCCGAGTCTTAAAGTTCAGCTAGACTCGAAACAAATCTGTACAGGTACAGTTTTATTTTTTTTACATACACGTTTATTATCTTTAAAGTTTACTCTATATGTTGTTTGCACTTCCATACCGTTTCGAACTTTTCTAACAATCAACACGAATCAAGATAATTCTTGATTTTATTAGTGATATCTCCGTTGAGGCAGCGCTAAAGGTGGTGCAATTATGCGGTGTTTGATTGATATTCTTGATTTAGATATATATTGTGGGCCAAGTGTCTTGTGACACTTTGCCCGATTCTATGGAAACTTTCGGCTTGTTCTGCACACTTTTCTATTTGGAATAACACATCTAATACAGCCCTTTCAGTATGTGTTCTCTTTCTTGAACAAATAACCATAATGACCAAGGTTTCTTCTTCGATGAATGATATCTAACATTTCTGGACTTTTGATCTGTTTGTATACCTGGTGCCAAAACTTCATCAGTTCTTCCTTTGAATTCACATATAGTTTTTTATTATCTTAGTGTAAGTTTTCTGGATAATGACTTTTGATCTTCCTAGTAATTGGTTGGCTTTGAATTTGTTTCTGTACCTTGGTCCTTCGAAAGGAATCATCTAAGATCTTGAAAGTCTGACATTGTTTTGCTCAACTTGTATATATATGTTTGATCATCATATAGCTATCGAAGATATAGAAGAACTGCACAGACCGTCAACTGGCTTACTGGGAATCACATAGTCAAAAATTCATTATCAGGTATATGCTTGTCGGTATAGGACCAACATCATTCAAAGTTCATGATCTTGGTTCATTCAACACTGATTAATTAAAAACCAAGAGTGTAGCGCGTCGTTAATATACGCTCCCAGGAGTCTAGGACTCGAGAATCTCAGTCTAGATATCCTGTTCTCAATTATCACATTTTTACGGTCACAGTATACAGATGGTAAATTTCATTTGATGTATGTAATGCACTGCGATTTAATTCATCAGAAGCTTTGATCAGCTATAGACAATTTATCACAGGTATGTGAGGCTCTGACTGTAAATATTACAGGCTCAGTGAGTCTGTTGTCACTAAATGGTGACGTTTAAAGACTCTTACTTACCAGCATGTGTAATGCTTATGACCAGTTACCTATTTGAGCCAATTGGTGCATTAATTCGAATATGACTAGAAGGGCCACATAAAAGTTACGTACATTTATGTGTTGAAATTAATAAACTTGAAATTTAAGTAGTGATGTCAGATCTTGAGCTATTAAGATTATTAGATCAATCGAGAACTAGCTAGTGCACATTATGAAAGGATGAAAGTTTGGGTCGCTTACCGATTGATGCTCACGAATACTGGACCTTGAAGCTAGGGTTACTTTTCTCAATTGCAGAACTCCCACAAACTTCAATTTATATCATAATCATTAATGGGTTATCTACTTGACACAATCTGATGAGACAGATAGAGATCTGCAGGTTTGAGAGGTTTCATCACTGGTGAGTCAGCCAGTTTTGGAGTGAAACGTATATGTGGGCAATGCATAAATGATCGAACAAGGTGTTTCGTTGAAGGGTAATTGTACTTGATAAATTATATCTTGAGCCTTCTAAATAAGGGTGAAAATTTAACGAGTGCACTAGTATTTGCTAAATATGAAGTATACCTCATTTCCACTGCTATGCGTAGTCAGTGAACGTTGTGCAGAATGCGCTACTCTTATCCTCTGATTACTCTTAATCAGGTAGTGCAATGGCACCCTGATATGTTCAAGTACCTTTCATTGTTCATGGGAACCGAACTCTAATCTCTGAGGTGTCTAAGCTAGTGAAAATGAATTAGAAAAGTTTAGGTGAGTCTGCTGTTAACGGGAAGTATCTGTATCTTTCGATGTCTCCGTGGGCATGAACTTCGCTGTAAACCTCTGGGTTGTGGAACTGAATCAGTATTTAAGGGATGGGTCACTGACTCACTCAGTATTGAGATGAACAGATCGCCATTCCAGAAACCTTTCTGCAATAAAGATCAGCTCTATATGCGAAGCTGGAATTTTGTGTAAACAGTATGTCCATGGTCCAGTTTTGAAGCATTAACCGGACCTAAAGCACACCAGAGAACAAACCAGTCAATCACATATCACGATATCTTCCTCTGGTGGATACACTGGAAACGCTAATGTCATAACATAGCTGCTTAGATCTGCTTAGATAAATTCTGGTCGTCAACTAACAGTAAAAACCCACGATTTTTCATCGAACAAATCTTGACAAGATCTGGAGCCCGAAGTAGACATTTGCCAAAAGTGGAGATAGCTTGACTTCTGAACTATACGCATCTGAGCATTTCTCGCAAACTGTTAACGGGCCAGACTGTACATAGGTCCCAAGAATCAAATGCGAATTATGTAACATGTTAATTCGAAAAGGATCGCATGTAAGTTCTGACAATCAGTAGCTGTTTCATGCCAGATAATTAAGACTCCTGAAGCCAAGTCTTCGTGAAGAGGACCTCCCTCACTACCATGATTGGACTCTGTTAATCCAACTCAACTCAAGTCGCCACTATTAGACTATAATGTTATCCCACTGGCAGTTTAGATTTCCACCCTTTTGCGGCATCTAGTAATAATGGACATATATGATTGATCATGTGTAACATTGGCCATGTTTCAAACATCTTGCACAAAGGTGCTATATTCGACAATGTCCGCTTTTTCAGACGCGTTAAATTCTTATTATCGCATAATGACAGGAATATAGTTGATCAATGTCTAAAGAAGTGTTGTGACTGGGTAGGTACCTGGCTGCTCTGCGTATATCATTCTGTGTTTCATGGCCTGATGATGAAGAAACTTCCCACATACACGACGCGTCGTGGAAGCATGTAATGTGCCCATGTCTGATTGTTAAAGTACTGTATTTTCCAGCTGAAGGTGCACAGGTCCTTGCTAGACAGACCCTCCAATGATTGGAAACGGCGAAGCAATCCCGTTAACTTCATGGTCATCATCAACATAAACAAACATCAATTGAGAGACTCTACCGTATCTTGGACAAATCTGAGCAAATAAAGAACCAAATTAGCGATATGGCAGCTGGAACTGTACCTACTTTCACCATCCTAACCTCCGTTCCCAAGCCAAATTCCCTCAATTTTGATACACCGTTAGCGAATCTGGCGTAAATGATCCAAGCCCCGTATTCGTAGCGACAACCATATTCTAGACAGCACACAATACCACCACTTGTACTCGGGACAATTTCAAAATGAAAACAAAAACTACAGCCGTAGATATGCTGGAGATTATGTCAGCTTTACCGTGCATTGTGCATTGTGCATTGTGTGATCGATCCAACTGTAAAGTGAAAATATTTGCTTCTTCCTGTGAGCAATACCTGGATGGGTGGTACCAGCAAATCGGTTGGTATTGGACTGATACGGGGCCTCCTCCTAGGCCCTGACAATATTTAAGCTCTTTGGTCCCTGCTGACCTGCTCTGGGTTTGTTGGTCCCTGGAAACCGGCTGAGGCTGTGATTTCTGGGTCAAATTGAGGCTATACACGCTATGAAGAAGCTTCTGGTGTTTGTTTTTAGTGGATCCACTCCATTGTTTTTATCACCAGTTTATACTTGATGCTACCTGTGTGCCTCTTCTTGTTGAATATCATACAAAAGAACAACCAATTGACGGACCCATCGATATCCGTCACCGCTAAACCAATGCATTGAATATAGTCAGATCGAAGTTTTTGTGGCAACTTTTGGCTTCGCTTTGAATGTTAAATTCAATCAAATCCTAAACATGTAGAAGTACGTCTGCTCAGTTTGTAGTATTAACAACTCAGTTGTGTCTCACATACACTAACAACGAGTAACTTAAAGTTTAGAAGACAGTACTCGCGTTCTTTTATTCTAGAATACATCGTTATATATACTCTTGGAGTAGGACTATGAAGCATTATGTCACTCCATATAACTAGAAACTACAGCCGATCCACGGATCGTACCATTCGATTTGAATAAAATGTATATGAACAACCTAACGAAAGGGCACTTGGCCCAGAAGACTAAGAAATGAAGAGGTAACTGTCAAAATCAATACAGAGATCACAACTTGTTGCCCAAATTGATATGAACGGCCTTAGCTTCAGTGAAATGCTCTAGACCGTATTCTCCTAATTCTCTACCATAACCACTCATTTTAACACCACCGAATGGTAATTTGACATCAGAGTCATTGTTAGAGTTGATCCAGACCATACCGGCTTCTAAATCAGCAGCAATGGTATGCGCTCTGGTGATATCTCTGGTGAATAAGGCAGAACCTAAACCGTATGGGGAATTGTTGGCTAATTTCACAGCTTCTTCGTCAGTGGAGAATTTACCAATTGAGACAACAGGACCAAAGATTTCTTCCTGGACAATCTTCATGTCTTGAGTTACATCAGCAAAGATGGTTGGATGAATGTAGAAACCATCCTTGAATTGTTCACCTTCTGGAACATCGCCACCTAATATAACTCTAGCACCTTGTTCTTTACCAGATTTCAAGTATCCTAGAATCTTTTCTTGTTGTTGTTTAGAAACTTGTGGACCAACAACAACACCTTCTTCGAATGGATGACCTTGCTTATATTCTTCCAAGACGTGGTTTTTAAGAGCTTCCAAGAATTTTTCATAAATGGATTCATGAATGTACATTCTTGAAGAACCGGTACAAATTTGACCCATATTACTGAAAATACCAAACGCACCCCATTTAACAGCTTGCTCTAAATCCGCATCTTCAAAGACCAACATAGCCGTCTTACCACCACATTCTAAACTTAAGGATTTCAAGTTGACAGCAGCAGCTCTTTGAATGGCTTGACCAGTAACAGTAGAACCAGTGAATGCAATCTTGTCAACATCTAAATGTTCAACAAGGTCATTACCAGCATCTCTACCGTACCCAGATACAATATTGGCAACACCTGGTGGGAAACCAGCTTCTTTGAACAATTGTGCGAAATATAAGACTGACAATGGAGTTAGTTCAGATGTTTTGAAAACAGCACAGTTACCAGCTGCCAAACAGGTCAATTTCCAACCAAACATTGCCAATGGGTAATTCCATGGAGTGATACAGCCAACAACACCATATGGTTCGTGTAAAGTATAACCTAATTTACCCTCTAATGGAACAGTCTTACCAGTGACCTTATCAGCCCAACCAGCATAATATTTCAAGACTTCAATGACTTCTTGAACATCATAGACCGCATTCGAACCCAATGGTTTACCGGAATCATGTGCTTCTAAAGCAGCAAGTACATCGGCATCTCTTTCCACTAAAGTGGCTAATTTCCAGAATAAATCTCTCTTAGAAGCACCATCTAATTTCTTCCAAGCTGGGAAGGCAGCTCTTGCAGCTTTAACTGCATCATTGACATCTTCCTTATTGGCAGAATGCACTTTGGTGATGACTTTCCCAGTGGATGGATCGACGGTTTCAATGAATTCGCCAGATTTGGCAGCGACGAATTCGTTATTGATGAATAAACCAATTGGTTGTTTGTAAGTGGTACCGTTTGGTAATTTGATATCGACGAATAGATCTGACATTATTATATGTGTGTCTTTCAATGTAAAGCTAGTATATAAACTGTTTGCAATTGATCCAAAGGTGATAAAATTTTATGGAAATTTCCCCAGTTATTTATAAGAAGGTCAGTTATCACTTAAATGATCTTATCGTTTTGCGCACAACTTTTTATAATAATGCGACTTTCTCGACAGTGGGCAGCGCGCAATATGAGCGAAACAGGAAAATAATTCCGGACTTCTGCTTTGGGCAGGGTTATGAATGCTGCAGCAGGCAAGCCTCATAACCAATTCCATGCACAACACATACTGCTTGATTACAGAGCTATTCCCATAGCCTGGCATAAGAGATCAGATAAATATGAACGTAAGTATATAGGGTACATCACAGGAACCAAAAAAGCCAAAATGTATCAACACAGTGTAAATATATCAACACAGTGTAAATAAAAACACATAAACTAATAATACAAACCAGAAATATATAATCAAACAAAATTAAGACTAGCTCTAAAATCCATTCATCATATTTCCTCCATTCAGCATGAATTCTGAATCCTCAACATTTCCACCTATCTGACCGTCAGGTTGACCATTCCATCCAGAATTATTCATGAACCCAGCAGATGGTAAACTAAAACTATTCGATCCATCATTTTGGAACTGATCCATGAACTGTGAATTATTGATTAATGGATCTGGTTGAAGTGGATCAATAGCAATTGAAGAACCACGAGATCTTTCACGATTAGAATTATTTGAGGTGTTGGATGGTGGCTTCAAGTTGTTTCTGCTGGAGTTTTGTTGATTATTGGAGGAATTATTATTAATGGATAAACCATTTGGTTTCATCGAAGGTTGTTGAGGACCTGATTTGTTCTGATTCTCCAGCATCAATAACTGTAGTTGATAGTCTTGTAGACCTGACGAATGGTCCACTCTCATCCCATTAGGGTCAATGATACTATATTGTTGCGGAGGGCCTTGTTGAGATGATGATGGCTGTTGTTGTTGATGGAGCTGTTGTCGTTGATTCTCAGAATCTTCTTGTTGTTCGGTCTTAGTATTAGACTTGTTACCGTTTGTATTTTTGGCAGGTTTGAAAGTTGATGGTTGTGGTTGTGGAGTTGGGGCAGAACTTGGATGTTGTTGGAAGTTAGGATCATGTTGGAGTTGAGGTGGTTGTGGTTGACGTTGACGTTGATTCATATTCATATTCATTTTCTGTGGCTGAGGACCAGCAAACTGTTGCGCAACCATTGATTGTGGGACCATACGTCCTGTCATTGCAGTACTATTCATGATCCCGGCCTGATGAGCAGCTTGCAATGATTGTTGTTGCTGCATTTGCATTCTTTGATGCTGTTGTTGCTGCTGTTGCTGTTGCTGTTGCTGCTGCTGCTGTTGCTGTTGCTGCTGTTGCTGTTGCATTAAAGCATGTTGTTGTGGAGTCATACTTTGCATATTGAATTGATTGTTCATTTGTACTTTCTGTAGTTGTGCTCTTTGTTGAGATTCTTGGCCCTGTAGTTGCTGCATCTTATTGAATTGCCATTGCTGCTGTTGTTGGGCTTTCAGCTGTTGTTGATTTAGAACGGGATTGCGATGATTCAATAGTTGCGGACCATTTTGTGTCTGCGGAACATTGGAAATTGGAACAACAGCTGGCGATTGTGCAGCGATTCCACCATTAACCGGTGTTGCCTGACCAGAATGATTTAAGGGAGTTTGTGTAGGTTGCTGTAGGTTTGATGAGGATGGTGTGAGGTGTTGGGTATCTTGAGATGGTTGGATGTTCGCTGGTGATGGAACAGAGTCTGGTGGACCTGAAGGCATAGGTTTGTTTGGGTTCATGTAGGTAGTGGCATTTGGTGTACCTGACGCACTAGGAAATTTAGATAAGTGATCACCGGCGTTCATATCTTGATTAGGTTTAAACTGGAACTGTTGGTACTGTTGCTGGACACCTGGCGTGTCTTTGACATAGCTGTGAAGAGCCCATAGTGATTGCCACCATTCGAGCAGGAAAGTGTCTGGGGATGTCATCAGCATCTTCACACCAGGCAATTCATCCAAGCCCATGTTGGACTTATCCAGAACATCATTATCTCTGAAACTCGACACTGGAACATCGGCTTCTCGCAAAAGAACTTTGGCCGTGTCTGTGTGTCCATTCTCAATGAGATAGTTATACAAGTGGGCATATAACAGCTGCCTGGAGTTTTTGGCAAGGGCATCAGAAACCACCGTCTGTTTGGAAACGTCTTCTTCCTCCTGTTTGGGGTACTTGCTGTTAGAGCTCATCATGCGTGATTTTGACGTGCAGTGGAGCAAAACGGGTTCGTCGGAGACTCTGTGGCCAGCACGTTCTCGGGTTGAAGTCGAATGCGTGTGTGCTTTGCCTGTTCACGGGATTACTGGTATGGTATTGTGGTTTGATGTTTTTGTCCCAGCAATTCGGGAAAAGGTGATCACGTGACTTCAAGAGCAGTCACGTGAAAAATAATTGCCAGTGCTTCTGATACCCTTATCCCCACTGTCGAAAACAGTAATTTTCGCAGTTGTGATAATAACGTTTTTGTTGTCGATTATTTTTTCCTAAGTTAGCAGCAGAAATCCAACGCTATCAGAGATCGGACACCAGCATACTCAGAGGTATTTCGGGCTGTTTAGAGACTGCAATCATACTATTACACGCACACAAGGACCCCTAATTAGCTCATTGACACATTCCCCTCCGTTAAGCACACATTTTCCCGAAGCACAGAAACATTCTGGCTTTTTCATTGTTCGTTTTTGCCCGTGATCATCGCCTTTTTTGAACAGCACACCTTCTACTGAACGACACACAGCAACAGCATAACAGAACAACAGAACACACACATGTCCTCTGAGAGAACCTACACCAAGGAGCAGGAGGTTATTGTCGAGCGTATCCTCAAGCACCCGCCGCACGAGTACTACAAGATCCTCGAGATAGAGAAAACAGCCACAGATAATGAAATTAAGAAAGCATACAGAAAGATATCGTTGAAAGTCCATCCCGACAAAAACAGTCATCCAAAGGCAGATGAGTCATTCAAGAAGGTCGCAAAGGCCTTCGAAGTCCTAGGAGAGTCCTCCAAGAGAAGAATATACGATCAGACAGGTGCTGACCCTAGTTCGAGAGGATCACCTGCTGGTGGTGCAGGCGCAGGCTTCGATCCTACTAGTCATCCATTTTTCCAAACCGGTGGTCCTTTTGGAGGCTTCAATGGCCAACAAGGTGGCTTCAACTTCAATGATTTCCAAGGTGCTGGAATGGGTGGAGGTCCAGACCTTTTTGATATATTGTTTGGAGGCCAAGGTGGTGGTACTACTTTCTCCTTCGGTGGCCCAGGTGGTGTCAGATTTACTACTGCTGGTGGTGGTAATCCATTTGCACAGGGCCAACAGCAAAGAAGAAGACAACAACATCAACAGCAACGCCAACAACAGGAACAACCACAGAACTTTTTTGATTCTATAAGGCTGTACCTACCAATGATTTTAGTCTTGATTATACCCATTTTATCAAATATCTTTGCTGAGACTCCAGAAAAATTCCAATTATCTCCAGATCCCCCATTCACTACTGAAAGACTCTCGCACAATTACAAGATTCCTTTCTACATCACTCCAAATCAAGCAAAGACATTATCCCCAGACAGACTTGCAAAACTAGGAAGAGAGGCGGAAAGCGCATACGTGGGAAACCTAAGAGAATTATGTAATAGAGAAACAACCATGAAGGAACATCAAATCCAAAATGCATATGGCTGGCTATTCACTGACGAACAGAAATTAGAGAAAGCACGTCAAATTAGACTAAAGAACTGTGAAAAATTAGCACAATTAAGTGTGAATTTATTATGAAATGGTATCATAGAGGTCGTCACAGAAATTGGTACTGCTACCTTGGTACGTTTATCCAGTATCAAACATCTCAGCACGCTGTTCAATTCAGATTCATTGGATATTGTTCACTTTTAATTAATCTAATCAAATAATTTTATTACCCGAATCACTAATCTTTCCCAACTGGGCGAACCCTAACCGGTCGGCCCATACTTTTTCGCGGAATTCTTGCAAAATATGTAAACAAAGAGACAAAACAAAACAAAACAAAACAACAGAAGAATTAAAAGCCAATTCTTTAAATTCGTTAATTTTTTATCCTGTTTTGCTGCCGTGAAGTCTGGAACTCCCACTTGTGAAGATGAGTCAGAACACGTTTAATCTCCTGGACGGATTGCGGCCTTTCACGCGGTATCTCTCGTTGTCACAACCTGAAGCAGAAGCCAAATTGGAACACACCATCAAGAGCCGATCAGATGAGATGATTTCTGATTGGGGTATCGACATGGACAGTGTGAACTCTCCGACACTGGTGAATATCGATGTGCATAGGTTGAGTCTCAGCAGCTCACATGGTACTAGGATCTGTGGTGGTTATGGACACTTGGATGATGATTCAACAGTCGCTAGTCCTGTTATAGCCAGAGCATATGATATTTTCAATTTGGTGCCCAGAAACAACGATTTGTCAATTGAGATAATCCTAAATAACACGTTGATGAGGTTTCATGAGATCCATGCCAATTTTCATAAATTTCAAGATGAATTCAAATATATTCTGATCACTTCTCAGCTGCTTGATGAAACGATACTCATATCCAAATACAAGAAGAAACTATCAACTTTACAATTGAACCATTCCTCAGCTGCAATACTGACGAGTTTTGGCAACATATTCACAAATATACATACACTACATTCTCTCAGTGAAAATGATACTGATTCAATCACATATATCAATATGATCCTATTCATCAAATACATGTCCAGAAACCATGAGAAGTTCACAGAAACACAGCAGAAAGCTATAGTAATTATTATTACAATCAACCTATACATTCGATCTAACTATAGGAACATTAATCTCAGAATAATAGAAGTCACAATGCTCAATAATTTGAAGAAGTTCATCAAGAATTATCAAAAGTTAGACATTTCACTAGTCAAGCTACTCAATAAGTTTAAAGAATTAACCATCTTCCCAACACTTATGAACAACAGTATACCCAATCGCTCAACAGATATACATAAAGCTGACAAGATACATGAAATACTGAATAGTTCCATCCTGTTATCAATTAACTGCATTCTTAATAGCCTGGACCGTTTGTTTGGTTGTGTCAATGGTTCAGGATTAGAAAACTATTGTGGAATGTACAATGTTCAGTTAGACGAGTTAAATTACTATTTGTTGAATGAGTTCACTAATCCTGAGACATCCACTTATGATAGGTTGGTGCTAAATTTGAAAAAATTCCAATACTTCAGGAGGTTCCTCATTTGCTGTTTACTTTCTACAAATGAAACTCATCATGATTCAACATTCCTAGAAAAGGTGTTTAAAATCTTTCAATATGAGAAGGAAGAGTCCAGCAATGTGAATAATTTCCAGAGGCTAAATCTATTGTCAATAACATTAGCAAACGTTCATAAATTTTCAGATATATTGAATGCCTGTTTGATAGACTTCATTAAAGTTGAAAAGATCACAACAATATCAAGCAAAGAAGATGTCAATCAATCCAACATTAAGACCAAATGTACACATGCCTCAACGCAGTTATTTGCTAAACTCAAGGAGTTGCAGTTAAATCTAACCACATTAGACGGAACAGGATCAGTTGATAACCAAATCCAAGAATTCTCCAAAATTGGTGAATTACTTGCCTCTGCCAATCAAATATATTACCATGATTTATCAGATCTACAAAAATCATCGCAAACCAACAGACCGTTCAACCTAACACCAAATTCATCAATGATGACCCCGCCATCCAACTGCAAAGAGTCGAAGATCTCATTATCCAAAAGAAAAAGGTTCTCATTACCACCACAGCAACAATTCTCACCAATTCAAATTCCAAAGAATTCAGCAAGAGCTGTGTCTTTGAATTCACCAGTCTATCCAGGAACGCCAGCATCCACTGATACTTCCACTACCAGTACTCCTAAGAATTACAAGAGACTGAGTACAGGCTTAGCCATCCCATTATTGACCGTCATGGAGAATGAGAAGGATATTTATGATGTCACGAATAGAAAAGTATCATATGATGATAATTATATCAATATCACACCTTCACTGCAATCACCAGCATACATGCCCAACCAACCATCAGCAAAAGTAAGGGATTACATCAATGAGAAACAATTGCTGTCTAATGATGATACTGTTGTGATTTCATCTGAAGCTAACAATGAAGCTGATGAAGATGATAGCAGAATGGAGACTAATGTATTAGATAATGATGAATTCAAGAAAAGATTGGAGAGGAACTTCAATAGAGTGTTAAGCACTTCAACTGTTCTTGACCATGGTGCCAATGTTGATGACAGTGCATACCTTGATGATTCATTGGTTAATGAAATCAATTGCAATGATTCCAAAATTGATAAAGTCCAAGGTGGATTACTGATGGATGAATTGAAGACTAGAATGGAAGGTTTGAATGTTTGAGATGTACTCATGCTGGTTCATGGGAGATAGAATCTGGCTTTTATGCTATATATATTCAGAAGCAATACATAATTTTAATATAGACGTACATGAATATCATAATTAAATTTGTAACGTCTTAAGCAAGAATAACAAAATTTAAACAATTTCGAAGTTTTTGAAGGTCTTATTACTGAATTTCTCCAAACCCTCACCGGCATAAGAAGTCAAAGAACTGATTTCAACTTTATCTTCCTTCTTTAAAACACCACCAGCTTCCTTGACCCATTTGGTGGATAAGCTCAAATAGTTATCAACACTTGATTCTGGTGTATCATTCTTTGCGCCTGGTGCGTTTTTCAATGGTGAGAATTCTTCAGTTCTTTCAACTTCTAAACAACCGAATTTGGATAATTCAATGTCTTTGAAGACATCAAAGATGAACTGTTCTAATTTGATACCATTTGGTTCAGTTGGTTTGACGAATTCACCGTTTTCATTTAATGCTTGAATTTTCTTGAATGCAATATGGAATGGTAAGAATTCTTGGTTATCTATCCATTTGGTGATTGATTGGTTCAATAATTCAACGGAGTAGTAATGATTGACAATGTTTGCTGCTCTGAAAGATAATAAACCGTCAGTGTCTTGTTGTTCACTCAGTTCTTTTGAGATTTCAGAGTATTCTATGACTGATGGTCTTTGAGTATCATCATCAAGAACAATCAAACCAACAGATTCAGCAGCTTCTCTCTTTCTGACCACTTTAGTGGATAATTGGAAGTTCTTTTCGATGGAGAAACCAACAAAGACAGGATCAGCGACTTTCACCAACACATTATCAACACAATACATGTGAATGTGTTTGATACCCTTTTTAGCAAAGTCATCAAGTAAACCATTGGTATAAATGGCCTTGTATAATCCACCATTACCATCTGGAGATTGGGCAATGGCATCCTGTGATTCCAAAAGGATCTTTCCCCCTTCTTTGTCGAAACATGGTAAAGTACCTTGGTTGAAAAATGTGATCTGATCTTTGTCCAAACCAAAGTATTTGTTCTCAACGAAGAACTGTTCAGTAGAAGTTCTAGTTGGTTTAGAAGTCATGATATACCAGTTCACTTTAGCATTGGTTCCATACTTCTCATTAGCCAATTGTTGAATCTTGATCAACTTCTCAGCTTGGATCTGGAACAATGACTTATTTGATGGTAATCCAATATTGTAACAACCTTTAGGACTGGAGGAGCCTAATCTTGTACCCTGACCACCAGCCATTAATATAACGCCAACTTCACCTTTGGAAATGGTTTCGAGACCGGTATTGTACCAACTGGTCTTGGTTTTCTCATCGGATGAGATCAATGAGAAGGATGAAGTAGAGGGCAATGGCTTGAAGTTTCTGCCCTGAGTTGCAGTTTTGGAGAGGTGTATGGCTTGCTTGACCACAGGAGACAATTTAACTTCCAATTGTTTCTTTTCCTCGAGAACTGACATGACTTGAAGTGGGTTTGACGGGTTTGTTAGTGTTTGAATGTTTGTCGGTGATACGTGTTTTTTGTGTTTTGTGTTTTGTATTTATAGCACTACTTTCGGCGAAATCAAAACATTGAGAAATGACACATGGAAAATAAAAAGATTTATACAGAACTGTCTCTCTATTGGTTCTCTTTTATTTTGTAGATGGTCTTTCTGTATTTACGAGGTGGGAGTTTCTTGGTTTCTTCGTATGCTGTAATCACTGCCTTTTTCATTCTTTCAATGGCATCATCAGAAAGTTGATAATGGAATGCGATTCTTGGTAACCACATCTTCACATCGTATTCTTGCTCATACTTTTCAGCTAATTCTGGATCAATTGGAGTTTTGTCATAATCGAAGAAGATAAAGTTGGTGTGCACTGGTTCATCAAATTCAAGACCATGGTCAGCGAAGAATTTAGCAACTTCTTTGGCCTTTTCATGTGTGGCTTTGATCTTTGATTCGTTTTCATCGATAGCTGCTGATGCCATTGCTGCTAATGCACCACTCTGTCTGATACCACCACCGTTTTGTTTCTTAAAATGGTTGGCTTTGGTGATGTATTTAGAATCCCCAACCAAAACTGAGCCAATTGGAGCACCTAATGACTTAGATAGACAGATAGAAATAGAGTCAAACAAGTCACCGTATTGTTTCAGTGAAATACCAGATTCAATTGAGGCATTGTATAATCTGGCACCATCACAATGGAATCTAATGTTGTGTTCTCTGGCGAATTTGGAAATTTTCAACAGTTCTTCGTATGGGAAGACAATACCGTGTAATGTGTTCTCCAATGAGATCAATTTAGTTGGAGCAGCATGGATATCGCCATCATCTGGAACAATATGGTCGATAATATCATCGAGTGTCAAATGGAGCCCGTTGGATGGTTTAACAGGGATCACTAGCGCGTTGGAAAGCATGGCTAAACCAGCAGCCTCATGAACAAAGATATGTGATCTGTAATCGCAAAGAACTGAAAAAGGTGGGTTGTTCAAGTGCGTTCTAACAGCGATCTGGTTGGACAAGGTACCTGAAACACAGTAGAGGCCAGCTTCCTTGCCGGTGACAGTCGCGATACGTTTCTCTAGTGCCAGAGTGTCGTCATCGTCGTTCATAACAGAATCACCGACAGAAGAGGTCAAAGCGACCCTCAAAATGGACTCGGTTGGCGTGGTGACGGTGTCTGATCTGAAGTCATTTTCTGCAGATTTATAAGATCCGGTAGCAGTCATCTTTTAGTGCTATTAACTGCTCGATTGGTTCTGGTTGAAGTAAGGAAGCTTTAGAAATCCGATCTTCTGATAAGGCTTTTCTATTTATACGTCACTGCGTGGAAACTGGAGTCATATAAAATAGTGAGTCTCGGCATTGTCACGTGAAGTTTGGGACCTGAAAAAAATTGATGTTTCGAATAAGGCCACAAAAGCACTGAAAAGCCCATCGATCGCGAGTTTGTGCCAGTGATTTGAAGATATTTGTACTCTTGTGTGTTACTCGCAATGTACTGGGCACTCATCATCATTACATTTGCGCTCACATGGCTTTGCCAGCGTCTTTACGTGCTCGCAAGAGTCCCCGTCGATGATTTGGTCAAAGCATTAAACATCGAGATACCCAGACAGTCCAAGCTATCCATTGACAACATCACCGCTTCTAAGGTCTACATCCACTGGGACCTTCCCCTGGTGGAGCAGAGGATTGTTAACTTCGCTGTCTTCTTGAATGGTGTGCAGGTGAGCATCCTAAGTGGGACTGAATCGCACTGTTGTTTATCTGGTTTGAGTCACAACACAAGGTATAAACTAGACTTGGTTAGTACGAATAGTCTTGGTTATAAAGCTAAGAGTGATTCAGTTTACATAAAGACCAAATCAGATGAACTACAGAAACATCCAAACTTGGTGTTGTTAGAGAATCCAGATAATTTGTTCAAATATTTAACTAATTCAGATGATTCATCAAATGTTGAAAAGCTTATTACTCCGTTTTCAGTTAATCCAAATGTTGAAGGAAGAGCATCAAGATCGAGATCAAACACGGTTAATTCATTAAATGACTTGAATATGAATATGACGTCGAATGCTTCCACTTATGCCGAATTGCCTGATCCTAGATCGATTGATGATATTGAAGAACTGCGTTATCATTTAGAATCTGGTCAAGAAGAACTACATACGATATTGAGTCAACAAGTTCAGACGTATCAAGATTTTAAGGATTATGAAGCAACTTTGATTCAGGAGAGGGATTCATTAAGAGAACGTAAGAAGTTAGAGGATGGTAATAGACAATCCATGAAATCAGAGATTAAGATGCTGGATGATACTAGAAGGTTGACTGAGCTGAGAAGAGCTAAACAGGAGAGTCTGTTGACCGAGAAACGTAAACATATTGAAAAGATGGAGTCTGATTTGAAAGACTGGAACTTAAAAATTGATGAATTTCATGAAAAGAAACAAGAAATGGAGAACAATGAACCAACCATTCATAGGGAGATAGAATTAGATATTGAGGGCAAGAGGATTAAGATTACAGAACTGAATGTGGAGGTCAATAAGTTGGATGAAAGTATCAAGTTGTTGAACACACAAAAGAAACAACAGGAAAACCTAAGCAGTTTCACCAGGTTATTTAAGAAATTATCTAACCATATTGATGAACATGGCTTTGTTGATAATGAAGGTATTAGAGCTTTAGAAGGCATCAAATTATTAGACGTTGAGGTTTACAATAAGTTCAAACAATCAATCGATACAGACAACAAACTAGAAGCTGAATGGAGAGCACAACAACAGCGTGAAGTCAATCGTTGCAGCAAGTTATCTGAATCGTTCAAAGCCTCCTCTGCTGAAAATAAAATATTGAAAGAAGGAGGAACACCTGGATCAAATGAATGGGATAATGGGATACCAATTCCTCAAGGATCAGTTTCACAATATAACAATAATGGTTATCAACTCCCTGTTTCATCGCCACCTTCCACTGGCTTCAACTATGCCAATTTCAATCAAGGAAGTTCACCATCATTGAGTTCTAATCAAAACACATCATCGCCATATAACCAAGTCACATCATCTATTTGGAATAAAGTTCAGAATTCATCAGATAAACCGGTTAGTCTATTACAAACTTCGAATCTTGAAGATTTCAACAGAACCGAAGTTGAATCACCATCTGTTGATCATTATCTACCTACGAATTTGATTGGTGAAGACTTATCGGACTTCCTGTTCAACAAACAGAAAGTCGAATCACGTCAGCACTCATCAGAAACAACCCCATCTCAAGAACTCGCACCAAGCATCAATGAACCATCCCTCATGACCAACACATTCTCAACCACATCAGCAAGTCAGTTCTCAAAGACATTGAATGACTCAACAGCAAACCTAAGCACCAAGTCTATTTTCCATCAAGATTTTGAAATGTCATCAAGGATCCCCCTCCAACACCAACAGTCGTCACAAAGTGTACAAAATGTATTTCGCCCTACATCCCCGCAACTGTCATTTCAGAATGATTTCCTGTCAATACATAACTCACCAAATGCAAGTTTGAATGTTCCATTGAATGACTTACATTCCATTCTTTCAGGGAATAATGACTTATCTGCCCCAATGAAACTTTCATCACCTTCACCATCATCACAATCACAATCGCCAATACTTACCCACCAAGAAATACAGCATCCACATGAGAAGAAAGAAACTAATTCATTGAATGCATTTTCACCAAGAAGACTGTCTAATGTTTTCAGTTTTGGAAGAAAGAATAATGATTCCAATCATGAATTCATCAATCCTCAGTCACCATTATCAAATACATCAAATAACAACAACCTATCAAAATCTCAACAGAGTAAATTCTTCAACAATCACAGAACCACACATTCAAGTGATTCAAACAATGAATCACGTCCTTCAAATGGACACTCTAATCATTTTTTCAATTTCAATAACCACAACAATGGTAACCTGAAACATTCTGATTCAAGAATATCACAAACATTATCACACTCTTCAACCAATGATGAATTTTTGAATTCTGTTTGGAAACCAAGTGATTTAAGACCATTTGATAACCATGTCGCATCTATCAAATCAGTTGAGAATGAGGCAAGTTGGTCGAATTTCGATAAAGCTAATGGTGCCTCTTCATCATTGAACATTCATCAAGCACAAACTGATTCAAACGCTTCGTTGGCTTGTTCATTGTCTAAAACAGAATCTAAGGACGGTTTATTGAACCCAGTTGAGTTGGTGAACACCAGCAAATCTTCCAATGCAACCTCCATTAAATCAATGAAATCATCAAACGAATCATCAGTCTCATCGCCTTCATTCTTCAGAAGAAAAAGCTTCTTTGGATTTGGTAACACTAATGATAAATCACCAATAAAGAGAACAGCCTCGCCTATTCATTTCGATGAGACAGAATCTGAATTAATTGAAGATTTCAATCCAAACATATCAGCAGCTTCATTGTCTTCCAATGTTCCTATGAAACTGTTCTCCAGAAACAGCAGAAAATCATCAATTATTTCCATTCAGAATAGAAAACAATCAAGCTCCTCATCTTTCCAGGAATCTCAAAATGATTCACTGAACGAAATTACATCATCAAGTCGGGGTGGTTCTATTGTCAAGAAGTTGAACTTCTTCAAAAATGGAAAGGAGATCAATAATATCGATGAGACTATTGAGGACGATTGATTCTCTTTGTGTGTTTTATATAGCATGTCTGTCTGTGGTGATTTTTTTAACGCTTCTGAACCGATTCCATTCTTCGCCATTGAGCATTTTCCGCTTAAATCCTCGTAGTTTTACTTCAAAAATATTCGTTACTTGTGGGTAGAGAACTGGTCATCGTGGGAAACAATAAGGGGCTAGGGTATAAAAAGACAGCTAAGGTGTACCTCACTTCTATTTTTTCCCACATTTTCGTTTTAGTCAGTATGCCAAAACTAAAGTTCAAAATAGAAAGGATTTTCAATAAACAATCCATCCTGTTACAAAAATGTCGATCGTTTCCTGGTTTCACTGCTATTGATACTGCCTTCTGAGTCCATTGGACGCACCACTTGACATACGTCTCTACAATCCTCCAACTTCCAAGCAGACAAGCGTCATTTGAGTTTCTTAATCGTTCTTATTGCAAAAGTTACAAAAATTGAAGTACATACAGAGACCCAACTCTCAAGAGAACCAGAAAGAGCAGATACCAGTTCGTACCAATCGCCATCATCCCATGTCGAACTCACGAAAGTCATGCCACACTTTCTGTTTCTCCTTAAAGAAGCACTCAAAATCACAGGCATCGTGCATTGTGGAATCCAGCCCATCATTGCTCCGCTAAAACCGCAATTTGACCTATAGAAAGGTCTGAGTATCCAGAATCTATACTTGACTGATTCGAATGATTCGAAGTAACACAATGTCTACTCAAAAAGCTGCTGTTATCGCTCCAAACCCACAACCGGGCGCATTGGCTACCATCGAGGCATTGCCTTTCCCTGAACCATCTTCCAAGCAAATCTTATTGAAGACCGTGGCTGTTGCTGCCAATCTAACAGACTGGAAACATATCGTTTCCAACACTGGTACGCCTGGTAATATCACAGGTTCGGACTCTGCTAGTGTTGTTGTCAAGGTCGGTTCTGAAGTTAAGGGTTTCAATGAAGGTGATATTGTGTCTACGTTCGTGCACGGTAATTACACTGACACCAGAGAGGTGCTTTTGCTGAATACGTCATTGCTGATCCAACCGCTACTGTTAAATATGACCCTTCCGGGTTCCAGAAGGATAAGGTTTTAGAAGAAGGTAAGACTCATCCATATGGTCCAATAGACTCTTTTGAAGGTGCTGCTAGTATAACTCTGAGTTCGGCCACCGTTGTATTGTCCTTTGCTGGTAATTTGAACATTTCTAAGGAAGACAAGGGTAAATAAATCTTGATTTGGGGTGGCGCTACTGCTGCTGGTACGTTGGCTATTCAAGTCGCTAAACAATTTTATGGTTTAAAAGTTATTACTGTTGCATCTCCAAAGAACTTCGATTATTTGAAACACTTAGGTGCGGATCAAGTTTTCAATTACCATGATGCTGATGTTGTTGATCAAATCAGAAAAGCTTCCAATCGTGATATCAAGTATGGTTTGGATACTGTATCTACCCAAGAGTCATTCCAACAATTATATTCTTCCACTTATGATTCAGCTAGTGTCAGAATAGATAACCTATAACTATTATTAGGTGAAAAAGTTATCACTGCTGATGATAGAAAGGGTACCGTTACTTATGTTGATCGAACCGTCGGTTACGTTGTTGATGGTAATGTCCCAATCCATTTTTTTGGCGATGTCTTCGATATTAAGCCAGAAACTAAAGAAAGATACGATTCCTTCTGGTTCAAGGAAGTTCCTAAATTGTTGAAGACTTTGAAACACACTAACTTGAAAGTCTTACCAAAGGGTTTGGGAAGTGTTGACCCTGCTTTGGCTTTGTTACAACAAGACAAAGTCTCTGGTGAAAAGTTCAGTTGAAAGAATTAAAAGAAGAGTTCTATAGAAGCAAGTCCTGCTGGAAACAAGTTATATAGAGTAAATTTAAAGTTAATCAAGGTATTTTTTTTTTCAATCTAAGGACATATATTGGTGTAACTATAAACTCAGCAGCTTAAAGCCATTCTGTCTCGTGACTTATTCTATATATACCAAATCTGATAGAACGTCACCAAGGTATATTATGTTACACTGAGACTTTATATGGTAGTGCCTCTACCGTACACAGTTAATTCTCGGATTACTGAATTCCCTCTTTTTTGCATATACAAAGACTCCATGGCCAAGCTGGTTAAGGCGTGCGACTGTTAATCGCAAGATCCGCAGTTCGATCCTGCGTGGGGTCGCTTATTTTTTTGAATATTGATTTTTTTTATAGTCAATTATCGTTTTGTAAATCAAGAAACATAACTTTAGGAGTTAAATAACAATATCAGTTACCAGTTATTCTATCTTACGGTCAATGGCGAAACAGGTTGGTTGGAAGAAGAGAAAGATAGAGGAGCTAACTGCCTTAGTCACTGGGGGCAACGATGAAGGTCTAGATCAAAAGAATTCATCAAATGCGCTGCCAGATAGGCTTGAATCTGCTACAGAGGTGGAACCCACATCCACGCGTACGAGGAGTACGAAGGCTCCGAGGGCTAAGCAATATTTTTCGGTGGTTCTCAAGGGTCAGATAGCTACTTTGGTACGGACTAATGAACTTCTATTTCTTAAAGAACATTTACGATGGAAAGGAGAAGAGTTTGACTTTGGGAACAATCGATTTCAAAAGCTTTCCAATAAGGAATACATTCATCGCCTACCCAGAAACCAATACTCAACAGGGACCAATATCTTTAGGGTTGTAAGTACAAAAAGAGATCCGATTAAAGACTATGATGAATATGAGAAAAATGATGAGGGTACTATGAAGAAGTGTAAGTACTGTCCAAGAGTATACCGTGGGAGAACCTGTTTCAAGAAATACTACAGACATATGCGTACAGATCATAGGGCTAATGCTGGTTGGTATCATTCTACATTGAGGAAAAAGTGACGCATTTAATGTACATGTGTATGATATTGAAAGTAAAATGTAATCCTCAAGTGTATCTCTTTAATCTTGTTCAGCAATCGATACTAAACGTTCATCAATCTCATCAGCTGTTAATTTGAAAAATTTGTCTTCAATGGCAACACCAATTTCGATATCATTCTTTCTAAATTCCGTGTTCAAGGTGTTTGATAATGTAATGATAGCAAACTCAACAAGTTTCTTCCAATCACCATCAATTGTATCTTTCTTTTTATATTTCTTCTCCAACGCAGTAGTCAATTCCTGTTGTTTTGGACCAGTGGCGTTAGCCTTTGAACCAATGTAATAACCGGCAGGATCACATTTGAATAAAGAAGGACCTTGTTCATCATCAAAAGAGGCGAATGTCAAAGCGACACCCAATGGTCTCATGTATGCTCTCTGTGTATATATCTGAGATAAGTTGGCCATTCTCTTGGCCAATGCCTCAACAGGCATGTCATAACCATTCTGATATTTGAATTCAGCAGCTTCTGATCTTGCTCTTAATGCTTGGTTTCTTGCATCTGCAATTGATCCGGTCGCAACAAGACCAATCTTTGGGGTTATTTGGAAAATGTAGGAGACGGTGTCTGGGTCTAGTAATTTATCAGGGACTTTCTTTTGTGAGATTATCACCGTACTGTCTTTACCAGTGACACCTAATGCGTTGATGTTTGTAGAGTTTATAGCCTTGAAGGCGTATTCGACTTGGTATAGACGTCCCTCTGGGGAAAAAATGGTGATATGTCTGTCAAAACCTGCTGCTCCAGACATTGTTCAATTATTTGGAATGCAATCAATGTATGTGTGGTTGGAAGTGTATTTATCATATTGTTGATGCTTTTCGATTTTGTTCAATCGCCACCAAAATCGAGATTTTTACAGAACGAGTTCGCGGAAATTTCGCGAAGGTATAGACTCTGCTTTGAAGAGTATAAGCTTTCGTCATTTATCAAAGAACTACTGCCTAGATGGCTCAACGAGTTATATGCCAGTACACGTATAATCATTTGAAACTCTGATAAATATGCATAATAGTCTTATTTCAGCACCACTCATGCAAATGGAACCAGTGTGACATCACCATCAGAGAGACCTTCCCAACTATTCTTGATTCTCTTGAATGATACTTTTGCACTATGAACACCTACTTTCATCAAACTATCAAAATAAACCTCTACCTTCCTCTTGTGTTCATTTTTGACGCAATTCAGTCCGATCGTTAGAAACGGTCCCTGACACATCAATAAACGAGTGTCATTTGGATCAACTATTGAGTAGGATTCATCGGGGGCTTGATCAAAGAACACACATATTTCCAGCATCTCTTCTACTAAGCCTTGAATCAAATCATGGTTCTTGTCAAGTTTCAAGTATTCTGAGTATATCTTCAACAGCAACGCATCAACGTGTAACTGATGGATCAAATCAAACCAACTGAACACGATATCATCATTCTTGAATCCAAAACAGCTTGCAGGTAGATCCAACCTCTTCTCTTCTAACCCTGATGCATCCTCATCGTAATTAGGATGTGCTGGGTTCTGAATATCAATGTTAATTTCTTTGGAAGCAACTTGAAATTCCTTTGCATTGTGAATCAAACTCATTTGAAATATCAGTCCATTGGAGTCATTCTTTTTCAGCTTACAGAACTCTCGATACATAACAATAGCCTCTGATGAATAACCCAGAAATAAATTATATCCATCTGGTAATAGGATCCCCACGTCAACTGCAAACTCACTGTTTTTCCCATACAGGCCAACATCTAACAGTTCATCAAATTCATCATTCATTTTAACGGTACCTATGCTTTGCAAATTCGCAAGGATTTCAATTGCAGCAAACCATGATCTTGCAAATAATAATGATGGTGTTTGGTAGTATTGGGCATACCTTAGGAACAAATCTTTGGCACCGCGTAAATGAGCTCTCCAGCTAATAGAAGTTGAATCAGCAGCCAATAACAGGACAGTCAAAAGCAATGGCTCAATATTATTCAGAATGTTGGTCTGTGTATCTTGAAACACTTGATTAAGATTCTTTAGGCAGGTGGAAATATATTTGTTCTTCAGTTCAGGATCCTCCGTAGCCAATGCCAACATAGATGCTAATAAATATGGTGAATTTTTTGCATGATAAAGCAGTATTTCATTGCACAACATTGGATCCAATGGGAAAATCCATGCTGAGATCTTATCATAAAACAATTCTAGTTGTGTCTTGTGTGGTTCTTGTAATTCAAATGAAGCGATTATGCTTTGTTTCTTTTGAATGTCAGATAAGGTCAAGTCAATATTTAGAAAATCATCAAATATTATATCTGGGACATTTGTCAACGATTCAAAAATATCATTGGCTAATGTACTTGCTTCGTTAATGATTGTCTGTCTTTCAATACCTGGTGAGACATTATGTGGGGTGAATCCTTCTAATGAGAGACCATCTGAATCTGAAAATGATTGTTGAGGTTGAGTGATGCTTTCGCTGTGAGGAGATGTATTTGATTGACTTGATTGACTTCCTGGTGTTTCGGCTTTCTCAAATTCAATAACACGGGCCTGACGTGGTAACAATTTTTCGTTCTTATCTTCGAGACCGTTATGATTCCCCATCATGAATATGTTTCTCCTCTCACTGAATTTGATGACTTTAATGTAGACACACTTCTTCCCCAAATGGGAACACTGCCAACACTCCGGTTTGGCCTCGTCACATTTCAGTTTCCTCCTTTTACACTCCTTGCAGCCATTCCTGCTATACTGTCTCTTCTTTATGGCCTGTTTCTGCTTTGTAGTGCTTGTTTTGGCCATTGTTGTTATGGGGCTGTCAAAGTGAGCGAAAATCGTGTGGGTATTGGCTGGTAATATCTATGGGACAGTTCCCTTTTATAGGTTCTAGCTCTCGTGATGATCTTTTGGGTCGTTGTGGTTTCCAGGTAGCTGTTTTGTGATGATCTTTAACTTTTTCAGGACGTGATCGGACAAAGTGTTTCCGAAAGTCTGACCCGCAGCAAATATGATTAGCACTAGAAAAGAAGTTGACCAGCTCTGACAAATCTGCAGCTCACTGTGTTTACCGTTTCCTTTCACTTATCCGTGTCAGATAACATTCACTTCGTCACCGCAACCCTATTTTCGCCTTGTTTGCCGGGTCCAATCATTAACACACACATAAATGATAGCACAGACCTACTAAGTTATGCCACCAAATGACCCAACAAAACCACCCTTCCCTCAATGAGCCAATCAGCATCCTCCTTCCCACTTTGGGGAACGGCTCCCCCACTGTTCTCAGATCTGACCTGTCTGTAATAAAGAAAATTCGCGAATTCCTAAGAAAAAATTGGCTTTTGTGCACCAAAAAGCAGATAAGTAACTGCTGGGTCCTCTTGTTGACCCACACTACACAGCCATAGCCAATGCCGGAATTCAAAAACGCAGTATCGCAGAAGGAGACGCCAAAAGACCCCTACGTTGAGCCATCCATCTGGCTAAAGTTGGGATATGATTTCATTTTGTGGATTCTTTCGCTGGTGTTCGATGGATTCTTTAGGGAGATCAGACCCAGAGGTGCCTTCAGAATCCCTAAGACGGGTCCCGTCATTTTTGTTGCAGCTCCACATGCAAACCAGTTTGTGGATCCGGGTATCTTGTTGAACCAGGTCAAGAAGGAATCTGGTAGAAGAGTTAGTTTCTTAATTGCTCAAAAATCTATGCATGTGGCAGGTATTGGACAGATGGCTAGAATGGCCATGGCTATTCCTGTCAAAAGAGCTCAGGATTACCTGAAGAAAGCCACTGGTGAAATCAAACTGGATGATGAAAACCCATTGAAGATCGTTGGATTTGGAACTAGATTTACGCAAGAAGCTATGGTTAAAGGATTGATTGGTGTCCCTAATTCTCAAGGTAATGCTGAAGTTTACAAAATCATTAACGATACTGAATTGATCATCAAGAAAGAGTTCAAGAAGAATGCACAGCAGATTTTAAGAAACAAAACTTCTTTTAAAGTTGCTGATAAAATTGATCAACATGATGTTTATGAAAAAGTGTTTGCTCATTTATGTCATGGACAATCGATTGGTATTTTCCCAGAAGGTGGTTCTCATGACAGAACTGATTTGTTACCATTGAAGGCTGGTGTTGCTATCATGGCGCTTGGTGCAATGGCACATAGTTCAGACTGTGATGTTAAAATTGTCCCTTGTGGTATGAATTATTTCCATCCTCATAAATTCAGATCAAGAGCCGTTGTAGAATTTGGTCATCCTATTGAAATCTCTAAGGAATTGGTCGCTAAGTATAAAGATCCAGCTACTACAAGAGAAGCTACTCAACAGTTATTATCTACTGTTGAACAAGGTTTGAGAGCTGTCACTGTGACGTGTCCTGATTATGAAACTTTGATGGTTGTTCAAGCAGCAAGAAGATTATACACTGCTGGTAAAAAATTACCAATCCCATTAGTTGTTGAGATCAATAGAAGATTAGTTATTGGTTATAATCATTTCAAAGACCGTCCAGAATTGAAACAATTGAAAGAAAAAATTCTTGATTATAACCAACAATTGAAAGATTTCCATTTACCTGATCATGAGGTTGATAATGCCCAAGTTCATTATTTGAAAAATTTCACTATTCTAATCCAAAGATCATTGAAATTATTTTTATTGAGTGTATTGTCGTTACCTGGTGTCTTATTATTCACTCCTGTTTTTGTTATTGGTAAATGGTATTCATCCAAAAAGGCAAAATCTGCATTAGCTGCCTCAGTTGTTAAAATCAAAGCAAATGATGTTGTTGCAACATGGAAGATCTTAATCGCAATGGGTATTGCTCCATTGTTATACACCTTCTATTCTGTTGTTGGTCTGTATTATTTCCGTGAATCATCATTCAATAAGTTTCTACTATTCTGGATCATTTACATTTCTGGTGCAACTGTTACTTATGCTGCTTTGGTTTGTGGTGATACTGGTTATGACATTTTCAAGTCAATCAGACCTATTTATTTGTCATTAATCAAACCAGATACTTTATTGAAATTGAAAAAGACTCGTAAGGAATTAACTCAAGAGATTGTCACTATGATTAATGAATATGGTCCAGAATTGTTCCCAGATTTTGATCACTTAACACCTGAAAATTTTGATGAGACGTTAGAAGATAAGAAGACTGAAGAACTGAAGAGAAGAAGACGTGAGAAACGTTCACATGAAAGAAAAAGATTGCGTGAAGAAGCTGCTCGTGGCCATACTCTTGATTCTGCTTCATCCTCAGATTCTGAGAATTTGAGTAGTAATTCTTCAATTTTCGCAAGCTCTGATAATGAAAGTGATACTTCTGAGACTTCAGTTGAGTCATTAAACAACAATGAAGAGCACGTCACTGGTGTTAAGAATAGAGTCATGGATGCATTAAGAGAAAGAAGAACTGCTCTTGAGAATCAAGTTGATTCAGATGAAGAATAGCTTACCTTCTCTAATTGGATGACGTGTAATTTTGAGTTTGTAAGTGAACAGTTTATATATAGTAATCGCATGAATGATTTAGTAGCACGAATCTCTTTATTTCGTATATCAAATATATATAAGATAAACACGATAGACACAAACTGAATTAAATAAGATCATAAAACCAGAACATCGTTAAAACGAACTCCAAGTCCAATCAATGGGAACATTACCACCATTAAGAGCACCATCAACAACTGATTTTCTTCTATCATCATCACCATCCTTCTGACCATCTTTATTTAAGGCCCCATTTATATTCACCTCACTTCCAAATTTAGTCTTTAGGAAAGTTTCATAATCTTTATAGCATCCATCACATACTTTACACAAAATACCAGAACCAGCTATTGTAAATTGTGCATCGTTTCCTAATCTTAATAGATTTGATGTATGTTCTGCACAAAAGATATCTCCACAATGACGACAATGATGTCTTCTTTCAAAAAATGTAAACTCTTTTGAGCATAAAGCACATGAATTCCTGCTGAGGTCACGTCTCCAATGTGCACGAGTTGGTGAGTTTTTATTTGTCGAATCAAATGATAATCTCCAATGAGATGTTTGTGATCTTAATGATGTTGCTGCGTTTGACAGCATATTTTTGGACTTTTTGGAGTTTTGTTCATTGATATATCTCAAATCTTCAGGTTTTAGATTAGTGTGGGATTGACGAAGAACGGCGGGTATGTACATTGGTCTTTTTGGATCACCTATCGTTTGGAGACTTTCTTGATCAAATGATTTCTTCGGAGGTGATAATGAATTTTCCTGATGAGGCTCATGCTCATAATTATTATGGTAATTGGAATATGGATGAGCACCTAGAGTGGTTTGAAGTTGATGCTTTTGTGGTATTGTGGATAGATTTTGAGATGAAGTGATATTTGACATTAGTTTTGGTTGTTCGTCTCGTTGTCTTGATGCAGATGATGGGTTTGAGGATGGTCTTCTCGCTAATGAAGGAGTCGATGCAGATGATCTCATCAATGAAGACGAATTTCTAGTGAGATTTAATCTTGGAAATTCCGGTGATATTGAAGCAGATGAAACTTTTCTTTGCAGAGTTGGCTGAGAGGATATTATGTTGCAAGCGATCTCATCCTCATTGGTAGGTTGTTCGCTACTGTCGACACTATGACTTGGATTAGTAGTCATTTTCAAGTCCGCTTCGGCAGGCACAAATTTGGAGAATGAAGATAACCTCTTCAAAGCATCATCTGTTAATTTTCTTTGTTCGTCGGGGTTCACATCAGTTTCTCCATCACTTTCCACAACATCGTCGTTGTCTGATTTGGCTTCTGCTTGATCTTTCTGGAATGGCAATCTCTGACCAATTTCAAAGGAAGCTCTTCTTTTTGATGATGCGGCTATGGCTGGTGCTTGAATATGAGTATTTGTATGAATGAATTGTGGTTGTGAATTTTGTTGAGGTGGCACAAATGCTTGCTTCTTTTGTAGACTTTGATGGACTAAAGATCGCAGTGAGACACTCGACAGAACAGACTGTACGGACTGTGTTCTTGGTTTAGGAATGGTTTTCTTCACGAACTGAATAGGTATGTCTTGATCCATGAACACTTCTGCAGATGAGTTGTTTCTGCCCTCGCCATTCTGTGTGTGTGTCTCTTCAAACGTTACCGTCTCGTATTTGCGTGGGTTCTGCTCATTGCTGGTTTCATCTGCGTAGATACCACCGTGATTCTCCGGATTCTGGTGAACTGTTTGTGGGAGATGATTCTTATTCTCATTGTTGTTGCGGGCCAGGCTATCCGAGCTGGTGTTGAACTCCGTTGATGCGCGGCCATTGTAGCGGTGTTGTGCGAGTGGGTCCCCCATTTATTGCGATGTCCGATTTGGCGCACTGTCTGGCTCTTCTTTTTAGTTTCAGACGCTTTGTCGATAGTCCAGGCTAACACAAATGTTTCCAAATTCCCAAGGACCAATTTAGTGAATTTTCATTTTTTTGACTCAATTCTAACAAAAACAAGGAAAACACCGAGAAAGCGTAATTTTCCCAATTGGGACAACCATCAAGTTTCAATCAGGTGACATTCACGTGCTTCTGAAAACTCACGGTCTGAACTTTGAACACGAAAACAAAACAAAAAACTCGACAAGTGTCTTAACAATCAACGAGACCACCCGCCGCCAGAACTCGCATCGCAGACCTTCAATCAGCTCAATGTCCGCGCACAAAGTTTCCGAGTCCACGCTGAACACGGTCAGACTTGTCCTCAAAGCCGTGATCCTGCTGTGTATCGCCGGTGCTGCTGTGTCGTCCCGTTTGTTCTCTGTCATCAGATTTGAGAGTATCATTCACGAGTTCGATCCGTGGTTCAATTTCAGAGCTACTAAGTACCTTGTAACACATACTTACTACGAGTTCCTCAATTGGTTTGATGATAGAACATGGTACCCATTAGGAAGAGTCACTGGTGGTACGTTGTACCCAGGTCTTATGGTCACCAGTGGTTCCATCTGGCATGCATTGAGGAAAGTTGGTTTACCTGTTGATATCAGAAATATTTGTGTCATGTTAGCGCCAGCCTTTTCAGGTTTGACTGCTTATTTCACGTACTTGTTTACCACAGAGATCAAAGATTCTTCTGCCGGTTTATTAGCTGCTGCCTTTATGGGTATTGCGCCAGGTTATATCTCAAGATCAGTTGCTGGTTCATATGATAATGAGGCTATAGCAATTACCTTGTTGATGGCTACTTTCTACTTTTGGATCAAGGCCTCAAAGGAAGGTTCCGTCTTCTGGGCTGCTTGGGCTGCTATCTTATACTTCTACATGGTTTCTGCTTGGGGTGGTTACGTCTTCATTACCAATTTGATTCCATTGCATGTCTTTGTCTTGATCCTGATGGGTCGTTACAATCACAAATTATACACTGCTTATTCAACGTGGTATGCAATTGGTACTTTGGCCTCCATGCAAATTCCATTCGTTGGTTTCTTGCCAATTCGTTCAAATGATCATATGGCTGCTTTAGGTATCTTTGGTTTAATTCAAATCGTTGCATTTGGTGATTACATCCGTTCTCAAGTTCCATCAAAACAATTCAGATCTGTTTTAGTTGTTTCGATTGCATTGATCATAATCATAGGTATCACTGGCTTGGTTGGTTTAACTTATGCTGGTTTGATTGCTCCATGGACTGGTCGTTTCTATTCTTTATGGGATACTAACTATGCGAAAATTCACATTCCAATCATTGCTTCAGTTTCTGAACATCAACCTACTGCATGGCCAGCATTTTTCTTTGATACCCAATTCTTGATTTGGTTATTCCCAGCAGGTGTCTACTTATTATTCCAAGATTTATTAGATGAACATGTCTTTGTTATCACATACTCTGTCCTATGTTCTTACTTTGCAGGTGTTATGGTTCGTTTAATGTTGACATTAACTCCAATCATTTGTGTTTCCGCTGCCGTGGCTGTTTCAAAATTGTTTGATGTCTACTTAGATTTCTCTGAATTCTTACAACAACAATCTAAAGAATCCACAGATGCTAAGAAATCCACCAAAAAATCATCGTCATTATGGGATTTAGTTGCTAAGTTTGCTGTCATTCTAAGTTTTGGTTTCTACTTATTCTTATTTGTCTATCATTGTACCTGGGTTACATCAAATGCTTATTCATCTCCATCGGTTGTCTTAGCATCCAAAGGTCCTGATGGTTCTCAAAACTTGATTGATGATTACAGAGAAGCGTACTATTGGTTACGTATGAACACCCCAGAAGATGCTAAAGTCATGGCATGGTGGGATTATGGGTATCAAATCGGTGGTATGGCTGATCGTACCACCTTAGTTGACAACAACACCTGGAATAACACACATATTGCCACGGTTGGTAAAGCAATGGCATCATCAGAGGAAGAATCATACAAAATCTTAAAACAGCATGATGTTGATTATGTTTTGGTTATCTTTGGTGGTTTGATTGGTTATTCGGGTGATGATTTGAATAAATTCTTATGGATGATCAGAATTGCTGAAGGTATATGGCCAGATGAAGTCAAAGAGAGAAACTTCTTCACTGAATCAGGTGAATACAGAGTTGATGACCGTGCTACAGAAACAATGAAGAACTCATTATTATACAAGATGTCATTCTATAGATTCACTGATTTGTTCAACTCTCAACAAGCAACTGATAGAGTTCGTAATCAAAAAATTACCCAAAACATTGACTTGAATGTCGTTAAAGAAGTCTTCACAACTGAAAACTGGTTAGTGAGAATTTACAAAGTTAAAGATTTAGATAACGTTGGAAGAGACTTGAAAGACTCTACCCGTTTCGAGAAAGAAGCTGCTAGTGGATTGAAGAAGAGAATCCAAAAACGTCCAGAATTAGAAATTCGTGAGTGAGGTGTTTGGTTTTGTGTATAGTTAAATAGTTAATTTTGTAAACAAAATATTATTATAAAGATATTTAATGTATGTTGTTTAGATTGCGGCTTCAGAGCAGAAGCATGTAGAAGCGTTTACACTTGATATTCTTCATTGAAACTTAATCACAATATCGCCGATATGGTAGGGGCCGCATTCGATTTCCAGTCTTCAAATACGAAAAAGAACATTTTGACATCAAATCGGACCTTCGAAACTAATTGAACGTTAGTTAATACCCTTAAAATGTCTTCTCAAGCGAAAGACCCTCTTCCTGATGGTGATCTGGGTGAACAGGAAACCGCTGAAATCGCACAAGAAGAGACAAATTTGTCGGAAGAAGCTGAAATCATACAGAACACAAAGGACGAACCAGATGAATTACGAGTTCAGGAAGCCGAAGTGGGCGATGATGACGACACAGAAGAGGAAGTTGAGCAGCCCGAACAACAGAACCCAGCTAACACAAATGAACAGCAGGAAGAAGCTGCTGATGACGACGATGATGATTTTGGCGCCTTTTCGGACGCATCATTTGACGAATTTGAAGAACAACCACAACAAGAACTTCAAACAAACGAGAACAAACGTAATAAAGCATCAAATGAGACTCCAACGATAAAATTCCCTCAATCAGTATTCTCCAATCAAGTCCAACTTCAAGCTAAACTTGAAGAACTAGCTGATTCGGCATTGCCTGGTTCGTTAGAGGATTTTGAGCCACCACAAAATGTATCCATTTTAAACGAACGTTCTGAACATCTTCTCGAAGAATTGACCTCGCTGATATATCTTAAACCTTACAATTGGCAAAAATCATCATTAAGGAGACAATTGCTCATTACTTTGGGGTTGCCTGATATTGACATGAGTTCTAGCAGTCGGAGAGTGAATCAGTATGATGCTGAACAATACTTGGTGAAGTCATTTGAGGAGTTGCATATCGATGAGGAAGAGAAGAGTAGATTGATTAGTGAGACTGATTATGTGTTGGAGGACTATATTCATAGATTAGAAACTGTTGAGAATTTGCATAAGTTGAGTGAGGAAGAATTGGCTAAGGTCACCGAAAGATATTCTGAAGAGCTAGAGAATGTGGAGAAACTATTGTGTGTTTGGGAGCATGAAAAAGTCAGGTTACAGGAGGACCATACTACATTCGAGGGTGTTGTTGAGAATCTAGTTGGACATACACAAAGACTAAGAAGAGAAGAAACATTCAAGTCGTTGAAGAAAGAGAAGGAAAAATCAAGAAGTATTGGGTCCATTTTCAGAAAGAAGAAGAAATAAGCTACGTCTTAGGATAGTATAATAAAACAGATATACAATAAAACAAACGAGTCGTAAACAGCATAAAGGCAGATTTAGAATTGTTAGAAAAACCATTAATAAAATTACCAACTTTTGTATCAAAAAAAGAAAAAGAACTCTATAAGAGATTCGTTATTTCTAACAAGGGGATCAGATTGGTCAATGAATGAAACTTCAGTTAACAAAACTATATATAGTCGAACTTGGTGTACCTTCACCTCTTTCAATATTGTTCTGTGGTTCATTTGCTCCATTTTCACTATTGATATCAGACACAGGTGCATCATCCAGATAAGTATTCAGTGAAGCAATATTCTGTAATGAGATGGAGTTTGTAAAAGACTGTAAGTCAAACTCGGGCAAGCTCAACTTGAACTCATTAGGATTGAAGTTATCAGTATTACTTCCATCAGAAAACGAATCATTGGCTGAATCTTTAGGATCTCTGCTATTAGGAAATAATGATTGCGGATCAAAATTGTTACCATTTGAAGATGGTAATGTGTTTGTGAATAAGTATAGCGATGGGAATTCCAATTGTTCTTGTTCTGCTTGAGGGGTGAAAGCCAGCGCCTGTGGATCTGAATGATTTTGTGGGGTAGGGGGTGGTAAGTTTGGTGTCTGAAGGGCAGAATTTGTAGGATGTGGATTATGAGGCTGTATTGGTCGTTGTTGGTGTGGTGATGAAATGTTTGGGGGAACCATTGGAGTTTGACCTTGTGGAGTCATGATAAACTTTTGAACCATTTGGCCACCTGGTGTAGGCACTTGACTGGTAAATTGTGCAAAATTTGGTGCGGATGCAGCTGATGTTGATATTGGGCCCATTGGTGGTCTGGTAGCATTTATATTATGTGACTGCATTTGCTGTTGCATGGCAAACCTCTGATGATCTATTGGTGATATTCCTGGTGTGCTCATTACGGCTGGTGTCTGGACAGATGGCGTTTGGGCTCTGGTCTGTGGTAAAGACTCATCTTTTCTTGCTAAACTTGAAACAAATCTTTCTCTAGCTTTACCATCCTGGGCAACTTTATCCATAGAATGAACAATCAATGTGGCAATAAGGAAATTGTTACCAATCTCTTTCAAAGCATCTAAACAAATTTTATAACCAGCTTTAGCAGATTTGGCAATGGCTGCATTTCTTGAGTCCATGTGACAGATAAAAGTCAAAGAGGCAGTGAAAAATATAGGGATGGTCAACGCATGAACATATCTAATTTCCTTGGATTTTAACAACCTTGAACCAATATCTGCAATAATTCTTGATGCTCTAAACACGATACCTTCAGAAGGATATTGTTTACCGTTAATCATTGGGGCTCTAACCATATTAGATCTATGAACCAAACAAACAACTGAATAATAGTATAAATTCAAGATGTTGACAGATAATGGATGATGATGGTGCGGGGAATATTGTAAAGATGGAGGTAGTGCATTTCTCCAACTACTCATAATCATATCACAGTGGTTGATAGCTAAATGATCTTTATGTCTTGCCTTTTCTGCTCTAACACTGTACTGTTCTTGTAAAACAATCGACATAATTTCTGTCAGTCTGACCATTTGGATAAATGCTTCAGCATCCTTTCTTGATAAATCAGCTGGTAGATCATGCAACGTTAGCATAGGAACATCACAATCTTCCAACTGAATCATTTTAGGTCTTCCAAACCCAACTGAGGCAGAGATGTCTTTGATGTATAACTGCCACCACAATATTCTTGAAAGTCGGATCTTAAGAGGAGTCCAGACTGAATCTTGCATATTTCTATGGAACCCATAACCTTGAGCAACACATGTGGCGACTCTAATCCAATAAAATGAATTGCCCAAGATATCGTCAATACCTTCCCAAAATCTAGAAAACAATAACAACGACTGAACAACTGCAATTGGATCATTCTCATAGTTGGCATCATATAACGCCTTAGCTCTTTGATAAAATGTACAACTTGCCAAGTAGTTTGAGCCATTCGAATCAAATATCTGCTGGTTGGTGGTGACTCTTGAAGCCGCTAACAGCATTGATTGAAGCAGAAGTAGTGAGACAGTGTCATCTTTGTACTCTTGCAAGAATGTTTGCTTGTCAACGATTGGTTCAATAGGATAAATACGTTCAAAATAGGTATTAATAAGATCATCACATAATGATTTTTCTGGTAAATGGAAGGCACCACGTAATCTCAAAATCTCCATCTGGACAGTATCCAAACTCGTTCTGGTAGTGCTTATCGTATCTTGTAACGAAGGTGGAACCCAGGTATGCATAGATAAATGAGAAGCTGAATCGGCATGATCAGCTAACAATGCAGCAGAAGATGCAGAACCAATAAAGGAGATGGAGTTGGAGTTTCTCTTGAACAAGTTGTGTGTGTCAATCTTAGCACTTCTAGCAGATATATCAGCTAATGGTTCATATTTTCTCTTGATAGTAGTTGCAGGAGCAGTTGTTGATGGATTGTTTGCCTTTTGTTCAGGAGTGGTACTGCTATTGTTCTCAGTGTCATGGTTTGTCTTCTTCTTTTTCGCGTTTTTACGCTCCTTTGGCTCAGGAAACTTGCACTCACAGCCGAAAGTCAGACAGTTTGTGCAAGGAATGTGGATCGTGGCATCGCATCTGACCTTCCTGCTATGGCACACCTCACAAGCTCGTGACGATCTATTTCTCTTGAACTTGACCATGTACTTTTTGTCAGAGACAGGCTTCACATCGGCGTCCTCCTTCTTTATGTCCGACACGTCCGCCATGGTGCTCTTCTAGTCTATTCTATAGCAAAAACAAGCGAGTTGGGTAGCAGGTGTTTGTTGTGTATGTTTTGCAGCTGTTAGCATTGTTTCGGTACAAATAAACGCAAAACATTTGAAAAGAGAAAACCCGCAAACGGTTTGCAGCACTGGGCTTATATAAATTCTAAATTGCTTCACACCAGTATAACAGTCAAGTGCTACTTTCAAACTAGTTAATTTACTCTGATTCCTGTGTGAAATCGCACTATCTACCGAAAGGATATGTACGATTGTGTTTGGATAGTATTTGGATAATATTTGGATTGTAATTTCGATACTATATAAGTTAACATATTTGGATATAATTTGGAGAAGCTAATGATATTTATAGTAAAACATCACAGAATGTATTTGGAAGATCAACGTTAATCGAACCACTAATAAGATCGATTGATCTTATTTCTTAGCTTGTTCAAAACATCTGACCACTATGGATAAACGATCGTTTAATATCTTTATCTTATCAGCATGTCTGAACAAAATTGCATGATTGATCATTCACTTTCACATTCTGAAATATGTATATGGTTTGTTAGCTTGTTAATAAATATCAGTACTCCGGACCGGAATTTCCGCCGGCAATGCGATTTTTTCGCAAGTAACTCTTCATTAGAAATTGTGAAAATAGTGTGAAAATAGTAGCAGTTAACATAGTGATTGCTCAGTAGCAGTTACCCTAGTGATTGTTAGTATTGAACGTAAATGGAAACTTATAGAGAGAGAACATTA